>PVIR01002035.1:0-55260 GCA_004026965.1 Petromus typicus
CAGGGGGTTCTGTGGATGGTGCTTCATCTCCTTTAAGTCCTTATCTAGATCACGCCATCCCCCTTAACTGTGAGAACAACCAGCTGATCTCCAGGTCTCTATTCTCACCTGTTCTGAACTGTCGCTCCTGTAATCTTTCTAAAATATAGATGTTTCTGTAAGACCTTCTGTTTATACACCTTTGCATTCTGCCTCATCCTACACAACAAAGTCCAGACTTCTTCACATGACCAGTCATGGCCTGCTACCATTCTGTCATCACATCTGTGTGGTAGCCAGGGAGCTTTATAGTTCTCCCATATCAAGTGTCAGGTAGGTGAAATATTTCACACATGTCTAAGGTATATGTTGGCCGTTCTGCTCTGGATACTCAAGTCCCCCGTACCTGCCATTGTCTGGGAACCTACCCTGTAAGTCTCCATGCTGTCCCTTCTCTGCGAAGCCTTTCTTTCCACCCTCTGACCCCGAACCCTCCAGCTTGTTTTGATTGGCTGTGTCTCTCCTTCATGTCCCACCTTATTCATAATTTGGGAATTGCAGTTACTCAAGAGTGTTAGAAAAGTTTAAATTACTAATTTGCCTTCTCCTGTCTAAGGAATGAGCTCCATGAGGTCAGGAGATCTCTGGTGTAAATTTATTTCCTTGTGTCTTTCCGAAATAACGCCATTGAGTGTATCATTATTTCACCATTTGCCTGTTCAACATTTAATAAATATTAATTCATTTCATTCTCAAACATGACTGTTATTCCCATTTTATGGAGGAAGAGAATGAGGTATGTAGACGTCAACCTGGTGAACATTGCACACTTGATAAATGGTAATGAGAGGACTCTGGCAATTTTAGTCCTTTGTTTTTCTTTTCTTAATACTTTTATTAAGTATTAATACTTAATACTTTTATTCTGTGGTCACTCCTGAAAAGCTAGTGATGTGTGAATTTTCCTATGTGTAATAGATGAGAATGTGGGGAAAAAAAACCAGAAGGAGCACTTCATAAAAGTGACAAAGTCTTTTACCAGCTGCCTCCTTCTGTCCACATAAATACACATCAGCTTACAGTACTTGTAGTCCACAACTGGCTATTGGGAAAAATCTTTAAACAATTAGACACATTTTACAATGATATATGTTCCTTTCAATAGTGCCTAATCCTTCTAGGAAGTCACCTGAAGATTTGTTATTGTTGAAATTTTGAGATACTTATGTTTCCTAGTTTCCACAGTAAACCTGACTTTCCCCAGTACCTTGATTCTTTTACCACCTGTAATTACAAATGAATGTACTGAAATGTCAAAAAATACTTGTTTTCCTTTTCTCCATCATTTTATTGTGATTTAGGAGCTGAAACATAAACCCAGCTACTTAAATGCTGTTTACTGTGGAGAAAGGAGGGCTGGCCTGACTAACAAAAGGTATCTGAAGAGGTCTTTCTCCAGAAAGATTCTGCGGAGGAAAAGAATCCTAAAGAGTAAGTATTCATTCTCTCGCTCTGAAGCAGGAACAAGTAGAAAATATTTATAGCTGTCTTCCCAAGGGGGTGTGAGAATCCTACTATGAAGGGGACCTTCCTGTAGCCAGAGGCCGTGACTCCATGTTTGCACTGACTCGGCAACATTAGCTTCTAGTTAATGGGAACTGTCAGCTACAGTACACCAAACTGTCACTTTTATGGTGTGCGTGTTAAAGCCAGAATGATGAAATTTAATTTCTCCTTGATATGCCACCTTTCCCACCTCTAAAACTATCAGAAATTATGGAGGGAATTCAACATCCAAGGTAATTCTTACAAAGAAAAAGAAAATAAAAATGACCAGGGTCTTGTTATTGCTGCTGGCGATCCTATTACCATTCCACGGTCCTCCTTTTAAATGCTTCATGGAAGTACATAGTGTTTAAATATTTGATTGTATGATAATGCAGCTACATTTTTAATAAAATAAAAAGAAAACAGCAAAGGAATAGAATGTAAAGGATTGATGGGTAGCAAAGTAAGCAGCTATTGTCGAGGTTTTAAAAAAATGTATCTTGGCTTTTGTCTCAAAAATAAAAAGCATTTCAAAGACTGTTCATAGAGGTTTTTCTCAGCATCATTATACTTTAAGGAGATACAGTTCAAGCTTCTTCCACTGTTTGTCTTGTATACAATACACACATATAATATGCATTTTAAGAAATATATTTCATGTTGGACATAGATTTCATTTCTTAATGTCAGTTGTTTCTCCTATTTTGGCTACATTAATCACTAATAAATTTCCCACCAGAAAGACTGAACATAGCTGTTGCTTTGAAAGACAAACTTATTAGTCTTTGCTTTCTTCAAGATGTCTCTTTGATTTGCGTAAGAAGCCCAGGATTTTTGCATGGCAGTTTAAGGAAAAATAGTGTAGATTCACAGAGTCCCTATTACTGATATTTTCTTTTATGAGATGACTTCAGACATTTGTTGACAATAGTATTTGAGAAATTACATTTATTAAAGAGTGAATGCAAGTTTTTCTTACTATAGTTTTCTTTTATAATCTGTTATATATTGTATCTTTTTTAAGAATGTAGGAAACAAAAAATTTTAAATGTTAATTTATTCATTCTGAGCCTATCTGGATTTTTTAGAGTATGGAAATTAATATACAGTATTTTTAAGGCTTTCTCTCTTGTTCTTTTTTTTTTTTTTTTAACACAGGGCCTCCCTCTTGTAGTTCAGGCTGGCCCTGAACTCACTATGTAATTCAGGCTAGCCTTCGACTCAGCATTCCTCCTGCATCTGCTTCCCAAGAGCTGGGATTACAAGCCTGAGCCACCAGGTTCAGTCTTATGGTATGTGGTTACTGACAGTTGAACTCAGGACCTTGTGCTTGCCAGGTAGACATTGGAACCACTGAGCTAAATCCTGGCCCTTTAAGGCTTGCTAATGCCCTAAGGAGATCAATAATTGGACAAAATTAAGATTTCAGGTTCTTTGCCAGCTAATCAATATAAAACTAAGGTGAATTACATATTATTTACTATTTATGATAGTCAAACTAAATAAGTGAAATAAAAGGTTCTAAAGCAAGCAGTTTGATTGTGCTGCCATTTTTCTGTTGTATGTCTAAAGTTTAAATTTAAAATAGCGATATGAGTTATTCTCTCATTGTGGTTTAGTTTTCATTAACGCATGTTTGCAGTACCTAATGTTTACTTTGCTTGTGTGTAGTTGACACATGTACACAACACATCTTAATTTCTTTTTTAGCTCCTTTCCTCCCCTTTCTCCTCCCTCCCTTGCTCCCCTTCCCATTTGGGAACCATCTATCTTCCTACTTTCTACTGTGTTTTATTTATTTTTGTGCTTTATTATAATTTGACTTTCTCATATAAGAGAAACCATGCAATATTTATGCTTGTGTGTCTAATTTATTTCACTTACTATTATGGTCGCAAGGTACATCCATTTTCCTATAAATGACTCATTTATTTTTCGTTATGGCAAAATAGTACTTCATTAGGTGTAAGTACCACATTTTCTTTATCTGTTTATCTGTTGATGGACATATTGGCTACTTCCAAGATTTAGCTATTATGAGCTGTGCTGTTGCTGGTATGGGTATGCATATATATGTTCAGTATAATGTCTTTGCCTGTCATGCTGAGATATCTTGAAGGAGAAAAGCTGTCAAGAGAAATTTCTAGCTTTAATTTTTTGAGGAAACTGTATTGACCATTAGAAATTTACCACATGAAACAACACTGATATTCTGACTTGTGCTAGAAAAAATGGTCATCATCAAGAAATCAAATAGTAGCAAATAAAAGTGAAGATATAGGGAAAAATAAACCCTTGTACCTTGTTGCTATAAATTAGTACAATCACAGAAGGAATCAGTATGGAGATTCCTCTAATAGTCTAGATTATCAAGGTTTGGATAAATTTTGGCCAGCTATTCCTCCGACAGATGACTAATAACTGGACTGTATAGAGAACTAAAAATCAATAGACAGCCCCAAAATAAAAGACCTAAACAAAAATGGTCAAGTTAATGAATAGATACTTCACAAAATAACTGTAAATTGGTAGTAAATACTTGAAGAAGTGCTCTACATCCCTAGCCATTGATTTACTGTTATTCTTGGGAGGTTATCCAGTTCCTTATTATGTCAATTCCAGATAGTACTGTGCTTTTTTTCTTGAGAAGGTAAAGAAGTATTAAGTTAGCTGGTTGGTTACTTGGGAGATGGTTCATTTGTATGGAAGCTCTATTTTGTGCATATGGAACGATGTTGAGTAGATTGAGTTAGTGTGGTTTGAGCATTTTGAAGAGGATCAGCGTTGCTATAAGATCAAGTTTTGTGAGATCTGCTTTTAATATTAAGAGATACTTTGTTCCAACTCAGTTCAACTTTAGGCAAGAAAAAAAATATTTTCTTGATAGTAATGAACTAAATATAATGTAGCTCTAAATAGGAATAAACCCCTGTGATTTATAAAGGAAGGTACAAAAGCTTAGAATATGTGGTTGAAAATAATTTGGTGACTTGAATAAAATGTTTTACTAAATTCAGTTATTACTTAGAAATACCAAAGAAAATGCCCCATTTGGTCATTTTAGGTGACTTGTAGTTGTAAAACCGCCAAAATCAAGACAGCATTTCCAGTTTGCATCGTGCAGAGATTAAGGTCCAGCACCTGCTTTCTGGATATGCGCTTGCTGAGTGTGCAAACTTCCTCCCCATTCTACCTCTCCGGACTCATTACACACCAGCCCCTCAGAGCCAGAAGGGCCATCAGCTACATCTGTTGCCACTATTTAGGAAGCTAACAACACCTGGAGCCACGAGACAGTTCATATGGCTGATTCCCTCTCATTCCAGCAACTGAGAAGAGCTGTTATATAAAGTGTTCATTTATGCAAAGTCACTTCCGTCTTAAACTGTTTCTACACAGACACTTTGCCAACATTTAGCTTACTGTGTTGTCAACCAAGAAATCAAGCAATGAACATATTTACATGTGCTGAAAGTACATAATTTTGGTGTAGTTGGTACACAAAGAGAGGCTCCCTCAGTATCTCTTCCTTCATCCATGCTTCCACATTTATCCAAACAGTTCTTGTTTTAAACCCAGCCTCTCTCCTTTGGGAGATGTCTGGTTTGGGTGAAGCTGCCCTTTATGACAAAGTAAATGGACTAATATTGATGATTATGGTACTTGTTGCATATCTGCCTTTGATAATTTGTATTTGGAAGAGTGATAGATTGGTTTTATGAAAACCTTCTATGAACCAAAGATCACAGAGCATAGTCGTCTGCCAGAAGTCATAGCTATGCAGACTGTGCAGTGCTCCAGATGTGAGTCCTAATATGTGTTTCCTATGGGACAGTTTAATAAAGCACTTTGTATAGCAGATGCCCAAGATAAATGATCAGTCATAACCATGAATTCTAAGTACCGCTGTCATAAAATCCTGTGGTGATTTCATTAAAATCTATGTGATATTTATTTTAAAGAATAAGTACAGAGAGTCTTCTGCTACAAGTGATATTTTAATAGCCAAAGAAATTATTTGGCTCTTTAAAACTCTACAAAAACTGAAATGCTGAGGGTCAAGTCGACTAGAATTGGGGTACGGGTCAGGACTGACCATACTGTGATCCTTTTTTCTATGCATTAGCAGAGGTGTAGCTATAGGGGCTGGAGATATAATGCAATCAGGTCTATACCTGGAAACTAACTTCTTAAAGGATGTGTTTAGAAAGCTGCATAACCTCACCTCTGTCTTAAATAACTGTGTTGATATCTGTACACAGGCATTGTTCTATCTTTTGTAGCTGGATTGACAGAGAAAATTAATTTTTCCCTCATCTCTACATTAAGACAGTTTTTATATATAGTTTTGTTATTAAAGGGCTAATCAGAGGGTCTGGGAGTGGAAAATGATGACAAAGAGCCATGAGGTCAAGTTGTTATGATACAGAGGAGCACACAGTAGGGTGAGCACTGATCTAAAGACTTGGGTTCCGTCCGGGGATTTAGATCAGTGGTTCCGGGGCCTGCCTTATAAGCACAAGGTCCTGGGTTCCATCCCTGGTAACCACAAACTACAATGCCGGGTGTGGTGACTGATGTCCACCAGCAATCAGTACCACATACCACAGTGCCGCGCGTGGTGGCTCATGCCTTTAATCCCAGCACTCAGGAGTCAGAGACAGAATGGCTGTGAGTTTGAGGCTGAGCTCAAAACCAGTCTGAACTACAAAGTGAGACCACGTCTCAAAGCAAGCTAACAAACAAAAAACCCTCAAAGAATATCAGGTTATAACAGTGTTTTGAGATATCTACCTTAATATAAAAGTCAATCTCCCCTATTTTTAATAGTGTTAATAATATGGCACTGTAAAGGAGTCTTAAATAGTATCATTTCAGCTGCATATATCATACATATTCATATGTCTACATTTTATGTTTGTGAAATATCAAATATATGCATACATATGCATTCATTCTTAGCTAAGAAACTCTCTATGTTAGAAATATTTCCTATACTAATTTAAAAAAACCCAAACACATAAATATTCCTACACACAACCACACACTCTCATTCCTGAAATACCCCATTCTTTAGTAAGCAAAGTGACAATAGGTGCTCTGAGGACAAACTGACTTGTTGCTCAGTGTGGCTCTGCCACTTGTTCTGACATCATCTCTTCAATCCTCAAAATAAATCTGATATCAACACTGTATCCATTGTCGATATTCTCTAGGAACCAGGGTATGCAGAGAAACAAGTCATATATCAAGACCTTTGGCTGTGTGCTGTTTGGGAGGAAACAGAAAAGGAAAATTCTGAGTCGTAATTTTAAGCATGGTCTCTCTCTCTTCTCTCTTGCTTAAAAACACAGTAGAATTTGTTCCTGTGTAGCAAATATGCCCCTGTATTTTGGAAATATTTCTTGAGGATTTTTGCATCTCAGTTTTCTTCCAAGACTGCTGACTCACGATTGTGTAAATAGGATGGAGCAGGCTGACAGCCCACGTACAACCTGTTTTCTAGACACTCTTGAAAATAGATTCTATTTCTAGTATAAAACTTGAGTTTTTAAAATACATCTTTACCATAAAGCTCTCTCCAATTCAATTGTTCTATTCAATACAGTGCATACTTAGGAGCAACCATTTTCCCTTCGAGAGCGACTACAAGGGAAGCCCCTGTTTGCTCTGCCCACCATCTACTTCTTTGTTGCCTGGCACAGGGTTCCATTGTGCACAAAAGACCCAGAAGCAGCACCCCCCGTTGCTAAGGATTTGTGCAGGGTTTTGAAACGTATCGTGGCCATAGAACCAATTTCTACTTTAAATTCTTTGCCTGTGACACTACGCCTTATGCTTGCATGATTTCCTAAAACTGAAGTTAACATTCAAGATGAAGAAGAGAACGGCATACATTCTGAGTCTCTACACTGCTGTTTTGTGTTGGGTGACAAGAAGCTTGTTTTCTTTCGGGACAGATTAACCAGATTTCTTCTGCTGTAAACACTGTGAGGCCAGAGACCGTTTTTTTGTCATCACACCTTCTCACTCTCTCTATAGCGACAGCATCAGCAGTGTGGAATCAGCATTTAATGACCCGTAGAAGAGATTTGGTGAGAAGAATCAAATGTGCCCTTGAAGAAAGAAGTTAGCTGAATCAAACATATTCTCGGGCAGCGGTCTGATGATGCATTGACTTTGACTAAATGAGAGAATTTTCTTTTCTTGAAGTGACGCTTTATTCCTGCTTTATTTTTTTCAGCAGCTTCAACAATCCCTCCTTTTTATTGATATATTTGAAAGTGCATGTTGAAATAAGTACATACTAAGGAAGTATTTGAGAAGGAATATAGAAATGAAAAACCAGAACAGTGTCTTTATAATGGCAGAATTTCCAGTGATGGGCTGTGAGTGCTACATTTGAGGAGAAAGCCAGCTTCCTAGTCCTTCCAGCTGGGAATTCATCCTTCCATGGTTTCTTTCTGTCAGACAATACTGTCTCTTCTTATGAGGTGTCATACTGGAGGTGACCAAGATGACACTGTTGCTTGAGTTCTGAACCAAATGCTTGAAAAACTGTCTTTCTGCACATTCTAGACTGTTTCATGATGCTGGTGGCTTTCACTGGAACTGGCCGAGCTTTGGGGATGCTGCATGTTGACCCACTGGGCTGCATCCAGCTGCCACTCAGCCACAGTCCGCTTTGTCAGTTCTTATCCTGTACTGTAGAAATGAATGTTCTTTTAGCTGGTCTCCACAGTCAGCATCTTTTATAATAGCCAAGCATGCTTCTTGCTTAGGCTTGCTTAAATTTTGGCCTTCTACTGTGAGTTTCTCAAAAGGAAAAAACAAAAGGAGAAAAAATATCCACTATGTTTATGAAAAGTTATTTGCCTAGATTGCAATCGAGTCTATATGATAACCTCACAACCCGTGGGGACACTTTTATTATTCTAAAAGCCATTCCTTTCTAATATCTGTTTCATTGGCAAGTTGTGGAGGGAAATAAGAATTAATATGTCCCAGAAAAGGAAAACAGAAAAAAGTGAGAATGAGAATGGATAACCAAGGACACCGATATCCCCATCAAGGTAGAAGTGAGAGGCTAAAACCACAAAGCGCCTTCCAGGGATCCTCAGTGTAGCAATCTCTGGGGACCTTTCTGGTTCCCTAAAAGGGTCTCTTGTGGGGGGGGGCAGTGAAGGGAAAACAACGATATGCATGTAGCTCATGGAACTTTTGCAGATGTAAGTGCCTGTTAAGTTTTTAATTGAGGTGATTCTAAACCTGATAGAATAGAGAATAAAATAAATAATAGAGAATAGAAAATAAAAAATACAGGTAGTTCACAGGTTTGTCTGACGTAATGAAGTTTCACACAAGGTAGATTTTGAGAAAATAAATATTGGCACAATTACATCTTAAATTTCAGAACCCCTCTTTTTCCCCTTGCTTCTTTTCTTCTCCCTTCTTCCTGCCCTTTGTTTCTCCCTCTTTTCCTCCCTCAATATTTTATTCTTCCCTCTCTTTACCTTCGAGGTATTACTGTAATTCTCAGTTTGTTTCTCATGTATCAGACGGAGTCCTTCTTAGTTCTCAAGGCTCAGTTTAGATGCTGCTGACTTGCTGAGAACAAATTCCATTTCTCCACCCTGCACATCTTGTCACTGTTTGCCCACTTGAAAATATATGTCGTTAATCATATAGACGAGGGGGAATAGTTCAGGAGGATGTGTAATCGGAAGAGGGGAAACATTACGTTACCATTTCGCTCACTATTACTCTACTCTCCTTTGCATTTACAGAGTGAAACTTTGTGACTGGTTAATATTTATTATTTTCTGCGTATAAGAACAATTTCAAAATCTTGCAGGTGGTATTTTATTTAAAAACTGTCATAATGCTGGGGAGCTGGTATTAGTATTATCATTGATGAATATGTGGGGATATGGAACCCAGAGAGAAAGAATAAGTTAACCCATGGAACACAGCTTGTAGGTGTCAAAGCCAGGATCTGAAGTCTGAATGTCCAAGTGTGGGATTTATTTTTTTGCCGCTTCATTATTGAGTACTGACTCTGGAACAACAGCTATGCTGAAAGCTTATTATTTATCATATCTAAGCCGTGTGAACCCCAGAGAGGTACGTATCATCAGATTCAAAGGATTTATTGTGTGTGCCAACAAGTGAAGTGGCTGGAATAAAAATGTTTTAGGTCCAAGATTCTGTATTATGTCACCAAAATCCCAGCCTGTTTCCAAATGTATCCATTATGCATATGGAGCCATGGAAAATTTTGTAGAAAATTAATATTAAGCACATCCTTTAGCTTCTGTTGTGTAGCTTTTTATTTTGTAGGGTATTTTTTTTCATGTAATTTATGTCCAGTTCATTGTAAGGAAATGTTCTAGTACAAAAAGGGTGTGGCTAATGCGTCAACTTGTGTACACACAGGAGATAGCAAGGAAATACCTAGAATTGAAGTTATGAAGGAGTGTTTCAGGAGATTGGGAGTACTTAGCAGCTATCAGAGCCAAATCTCATGATCTGGATTTGATCAAGGGTTGCTTTGGAAGCAGAGGCATTTGATTTGCTATTTCTGGTAAATTCCCTTGCATAGGTTGAGTACATTTGAAGCATTTGGGGTTATTCGTTGTGAAAACTGGTGACACTCTACTCATGGAAACAACTATATGGCCACTGGATGCCACTGTTGCTCAACCAGAAGTCAAAGGATAAGAATTCCTGTGGCAATGTCATATTGCTCAGTTAAAGAGGATTCCTGCTCTCACCGACTGCGGACTTAACTACTTATTTGGATGAACGCGATTCCTGTGTATGAGTTGTACCTGCTGAGGGAGGGCAGGTGAAGCTGAGAAAAGCCATAGAGCAATGAGGGGTTTTTTTTGGTGTATTTTACTTTTAAATATCATGTTATACAAATACTCCTCCCCCCTTAATGTACTGTAGCTGTCAATCTCCTTCCTTTGCAGCTGCGGTTTCAGAGTAAGACCAAACAAGGTGTCACGGGCCCCAAGCTAGTAGAAGGGCCTCTTCATCCTGACAAAGGCCCTGGGGTGAAAATGCTTTTCAGGAACAGTCTCTAGAATATCATTCAGATTCCCCAAGCACTGCACTGCAGATTGAGAAACTTACATGGCTTTTCCATTCACAAGAAGACAAATAAGTTTAAAATAACTGTATTGTGTACCTTTAAAAAGCAATATAAAAATTTGTGTGTGTTGGAAAAGATCAGATAAGGTGCAGGGGTAAAACACTGAAGTAATAAATAAACATGAAGTCAGTTTCAGAACAGCCACAATTGCTTTGTATGACAAGATTTGCATAGCAAACACTTCTGACGAATGTGCGGTGAAGGCCACAGGAGTGGGAGCCGCCTGGGTATCTTGGCGGGATCTGTGTCTTCCGATCTTGAAGGTATAGTTCTCGCCTGCAGAATTAGTCCTTGTGTACTGAGAGGCCAATAGAGCCACGGTCCTTATTTCAATATTTGAAATTATTATTATTTTTTATCTCACTAGCTATGTTGATTTTATCTATGTGGTTATAAAGAATAAAGTAGCAAGGTTATATTAATAGTGAATTTCCATTTGTCATTGCTACCATATTTAGAAAACAAGTAGGTCAGTCTTAGAGGATGATTCTTTGAGTCATACAATACCTGGCTGAAAGTTGTCATTACATAGAAATCTCTTTAATAAAAAGAGATTAATAACTTTATCCTCTCGCTGTGTAAATTCATATGCTGTCATTGATATTTGTTGAACTTATAAATATGCTCAATATGTGTTATTACAAACTCCTGTTAATTAGTAATTTTAAATAAAGTGAATATAATTACGTTCTTTCAAAAATGTAAACATTTCCTGGAAGAAGAGAATGACAATGAAAGGGAAGATGTCATAATTTCTCTAGAAGTATTTGGGATTTTAAAAAATATCAGCATCATACTAAATTAGAAAAAGACCATATAGAACATGAATTATTTTTGACAGTAGAAAAAAGTAAAGATCATTATTTTATAGATAAATCTGGGTGAAATTATGTATATATATATATATATATATATATATAGCATAATATATATATATATGATAGTAGCTAATATATATTTATTTTATAGCAAATACTAGAAGATAAGCTTATAATTAAATGTAATCATGTTAAGATATAATTAAATTTACTTGGAGTTAGTAGTAAATGCTATCATTGCTTTTTGCTTTTAAACAAAATTCTATAGGAGTCATGATCAAGAGATGTGGTGACAGTATTCCAGAACAATATTCTGAAGAAATATTTGAGAGACAGAAAACATCTACCGTATAATTATATTTTCAGTCTGATGCATAACATCTTTCATTGTACTTTGAAGAGTTCCTAAATGGAGTGATAGTAAATGCAGAAAGATAAGTAGTAATTTCATTTGTCTAAAGTATTCATTTAGCAGAGTCACATTAAGCTGTATGAAGTGGACCTCTTGTACTTTTCCATTTATCTAATAGACAACAATACATTATCACAATCATCTTATTTTCTCCCAATATTTTATTAGACAGAAAACCATTTTCTTTTACTATCAGCATTTTCCCAAAAGGATGACATGGAAAGATGCGTGTATCAGCTAAGATGAATTTTAATACTTTACAAATGATTGTGACCATTCATATAATTTTCCTGAAAATATACACAAAGGGCTCTTTTTTCTTGGCAATACTTTATCCTGTATAAACCTATATTACTAAACTATATGTATTTGAAGTCGGTCATTCTACAGTTTACACAGAGTACTTTTAAACTGATTTTATTTTTAATGAAAATTAAGCTCGTCAGAGAAGGCCAGAAATAATCAATATGTAATATAATACTAAATACTACTAATAATACAAGACACATTTAAATAGAGATGTGTATTTATTGCAAACAAATGAATATAGTATTTTAGGCTGTATTTGAGAAATATATAGTATAATAGGCTGCATTTGAGAAAGCATTGTTGAAGATTATTTATGCAAATGGTACCAACTATCCTTAGTTTTATTGAACCAAAAATATTTGCTTGATTTTGTTTAGCTTGAGATGTTCTCCAACTAATATTATTTTTGTAATTTAGAAGTTCTAACTTTAGATTTAAAAAAATTTCAGCTCGACTTTTACTTTTCTTAATAAAATTAAATAAGAGGCTACCATTTTTGCACTGAGTACAATATGATCAGCTACTAGAATCTTGCTTTATCGTTGCCAGACTGATTTTATCCAGTCATATATTACAGAAATATTTGTTGTGTCAGTAATCTTTTGAGTTGACACTTAATCATGATACATATTTGTTGGCTTCTGTGTGACATGTTGATACATGTTTATAGTAATGTAATGATCAACTCAAGGCAATTTAACTCATCTGTCATCTTAAACATTCATGTTTTCTTTGTGTGACAGGATCTTTTTTCCTCCAGATATTATAAGACATGTAATAGTGTTAAATTCTCACCTTTCTGTGATATACAGTCCTAGAACTTGTTTCCTATTGACTGTCTTTTGTATCCAGTAACCAGCCTTCTCTACCCTCTGCGCCACCCACTTTTAGCTCTGCCAATGAACACTTTACTCTCCACTTCTGTGTAATTCATTTAGTTACTTTTATCTAGTTTTTTGGTGGAACCTCCATAGTATTTTCCACATGGGTTTTCCTAATTTACATTTCCAGAGATTTTGTGTGGTGTTCCTCTTGCTCCATAGCCTTGTCAGCTTTTATTTTTTCTTTTTGGAAATAGCCATTCCCACTGGGGTAAGATGATCTCATTGGGGTTTTAATTTCTATTTCCCTGATGCTCAGTCATCACTGTTGAGCCTTTTTGCCATACGTGACTGTTGTCTTCCTGAGAAAAATATGCATTTGTACCATCTGCCTTTTAAATGGGAGATTATTATTATTATTGTTATTAACTAGTGAGTTGTTTGGGTTCCTTTATATATTCTGGATATTAACCCTTTGTCATATACTGTGCAAATATTTGCTCTCATTCTGTGGGATCCTTTATTCTTATCATTTCATTTGTTGTAAAGAAATTTTAATTGGACATAATCCCATTTGTCTATTTTTACTTTCCCATCTGTCCTTTTGAAGTCTTATTCAAAAATTTTAGAGTTAGAGCAGTATCCTGAAGTATTTCACTACTGGTTAATTTTCCTGCCTTTTAGTTTCACAGCTCATGTTTAATTATTTAATTTCATTTTGATCTGACTTCCATATGTGTTAAGAGACAAGGGTCTGTTTACATTCTTCTGCACGTGGATGTCATTTTTTCCAGCACCATTTGTTTAAAAGTGGACATGTTGTCATAGAATATTGTTGGCATTTGCAATAGCAAGTTAAATATTCAAAGTTATATGTGAATCAAACTATATTCAGGGTTATATTTCTTAAATAATAATCTAAGACACCAAAAGAAAAAAAAATAGGCCAATGTGTTTGTTTCTTTTATGGTAAATTAAAGGGGAAATATTTATCAAACTCTCGCTGCTCTTTGATATCCTCCCGAAGAAAAGAAGCACCACCACACATCCTTTTATGGTGCTTCCTGTCTCATTGTCAAGTATGATCAGTTTGACTTTTGCCGTTTTACTTTTTGTATCAGTTTTGAGAATAAGTAGTTCTGTTATCTCCCCCTTTGGGCCCTCTCCTGGTTACTTGTAATATTAAATACCCAAATAATGTCCAAGACACATCACTAGAAAATGCAGGTGTTTGGGGCTTCCTGAAAGACTTTGTAGGGATATGGAGAGTCTCGGTGAGGGTGGATGCAAGGTGTGTGGGGGAGGAGGAGTGCAGGGAATTGATCAGGAAATGCTACAACAGTCTATTAAAAGGTGGAAAGGGGCGCTCAACATTTTTAGGATCCTTTCTCAACTCTTAAAACCTTTTGGCTGAGGCTCTGAAGATTTATTCATCCCTTTACAAACCTGAGTAGAAAACACAGGGTTTTAAAATTATTACTTTAGATGACTATTTGGCAGGAGTTCAAAAAAGTTCTAAGAACTCTTTGTGTCCGATCACTGAATCATTTCCATCTTCGCGTATATGGCAAATGTAATTTTTCTTTTGAGAAATCTGCGTATTAACCATAAGATGATTAAGCTCTTTGCATAGTTAGAAGGAAGGAGGAAGAATGTAAGCAGTTTCCTGAAAAAGAAACTACAACAGTATCTTGATTTAGATTTGAGGCCACGTGTGATCCTAGTCACAGGAAATAACCTCACCATTTCACTTATTTATGAACATGTGGATCTTCAGTAAAGAAAATCATTCCTTTCCTTTTTAGTTTTTAAATGGCAATTTTTATTGAGGGTGTATTGTATCTTTAGGCTAAAAAATAGGAAAGCCTACACACAACACAAAAATATGGTGTAAGAAAATAAAGTAGTTATACAACAAAAAAGAGTCTCACTGGAAATTCACTTTTGTATAACTTTTTTGGAAAATAGTAATTCTGTCCACAGGACTAAAATTGTTTTGCAATTTCAATTACAAAGCAAAAATGTCCCTAAACAGTTGGACAAACACTGCTGAATTGATCCATAGGCAACATAGCCTCGATTTATTTATGTTTAGTCCTTCTTGTAGCACTTGGAAAATTAAGGTCTAATCATGCATATGCAAGGGAAATAACCCTAACCAGAAGCAAAATGTTCTTGAAGAGTTTTTATATGTTTATTAGCAAAGAAACTTGAGGAGTCAATATGAATTTATTCATTTTTAAATGTTTGGAGGGTCAGGGATTTAGATCATTGGCTTCACACGTGCCTTAAAAACACAAGGTCCTGTGTTTAGTCCCTGGTACTTGGGGGAAAAGTTTGGATTTTTAAAAGTTGCATTTAGGTTTTTTAAAAAATAGTATTAATTCCTGTTTGACACGCATAATGAATATATTCCACGTGGGGTTTTGATACCTGTACATATTGCCTCTTATTTATTTTCCCTTTTCTGTCCCCTGTTCTCGCTCCCATTTTCCCCATCCCCAAATTGCCTTCGCATCTCCACAAAATCTGTCTCCCCCTATCATCTTTTTTTTTTGTTCTTGAAATTATATCTTGAATTTCTCAGAGAAGGGGAAACTGTGCACCATTTAATCTTCTGTGTCAAATTTATTTCATTTCACATTTTTATAGAATGCCATTAAAGTATCAGATAATTCCGAGACTCAGAGTGTTAATAGAAAGAAATGTTTTACTTGTTAAGTGAAACAAAAAGCAAAAGCCACAAAACAGCATTGTGTCTGGCAGTATGATCACAGTCAGAGTGAAGCTGAGTAGTCTTCATCACAATTTCTCCTTTAAAAAAAGAATAGTACAAATCCTAATCTTAAGCATTTCACAGCAGTCTAAGTAATGAACTCACTTAGGTATTCGTCAGTCTGTGGTATTGTCTAAATTCTTTTCCCCCTCAAATCCATATGCTTGAACTCATAATCCTGAAAGTCATGGTATTTGGAGGTGGAGCCTTTGAGAGGTCCTTAGGCTATCAGGGTAAAGACCAGAAAGATGGGATATGTCTCGTTACAAGATGAACTTACCCATGTGCACAAGCACCAAACAGAGCCCATCTCCTTCTCTGAAGACCCTCACCAGGAACTCAATCAGCAACTTAATCTTCAACTTACTAGCTTCTGACACTGTACAGAGTACATATTGCTGGGTGGGGATTTAGCTCAGTGGTGCCACCACCTTGAAAACACCAGGTCACGAGTTTAAGACCCAGTACCTCAACAAAACAAAACAAAAATATATTGCTTAAACCATGCAGTTCATGGTATTTGACAGTCCAAGATTTGGTGTGAGATAACACTTGTGCTGGTAGGCTAGATGAAGAGGTGTGTGGGAGGAGGAGAGGAAGAGAGGAAGAAATATGAAAGAAGTAGAGTTAATGGATGTTGTAACTTGCCCTTTGTATGTGGATGGCAAGTCATAGATGCATGAAGTGATAGATTCAGATGCAGCAATTCTGTTTTTTAAAGATGAATAAATGAGCATAGGTATATAAGGTGAATTGCTTTGAATGAGAAGTATGATGCTTGACAGGAAATAAAATTAGAATTATATGTTTAGTTTTAAATGTTTTGGAGAAGTTAATTGATTTTTGAAAGTGGGATGGTCTCATCTGACCTGGAGGAAACTCATAGAAACCAGATGGACATTGGAGAGAATAATGAGAATTGGAGATAAAGTTAAGATCTGATTGAACATTGAACTCCAAGTTTAATGTGCTCTTTTCCATCACCAGCAGCATTGTGTTGCTGATGGTGCCTTGACCTTCCATGAATTCTTTCCTTAATGGAATAAATACAGCGGGGACAGGGATAGAGGGGGGCAGCACAAGACAAAGACATCTCTACCGGAGTTCTGGTTTCAATCAAGGGAAATCATGAAAGGCCAAGAAGAACAGTTGAGGAATATAGGCCAGATTAGATATCTTCCTCAAGAGGCATGATGTGTCATATGATCCTACTCAAGTTAGAAAGTTCTCCCACGATGTCATAAGTAACAAAAAAGAAAACTGAAATAACTTAAGGAAAAAAGAGATGTTGGGAGTTAAGAGATACTGAGAGGCAGAGCTTTGAATATTCTTCAAAACCATCTGGGCTTTTGCTCTTCTTTTTCTTCCAGCACTAGTAATTGAACTCAGGACCTTGCATTTGCCAAGCAGGCAGGTAGGCACAGTGCCACTAAGCTATATCCCCAGTGCTTTTGCTCTTGTGGAACACCAGCTTCATTCTTTGTCACTGCAGTGTAGTCATTCCTTCACAGAAGGAACTATAAACAGGCCAGTTCTGATCATTTAGATCTACCAGTGCAGGATTAAGTGTGAACTTTTGCTTTCTCAGGGGTAAAAGTCCTAGGGACAGGACTTGTTCGGAGGGACCATCTCTCACCCAGTCATTGTGTGATGAAGGCAATTGTCAAAGTTGGTGTTTTGAGTCATCCAAGTTAGAAACAAGGAAAGAAAGTTGTAACCTGTAGGTGTAGAACTCAGAAGGGGCAGTTTCTAACAGAGGGTACTGAGCAGATAATTCCAAGGTGGTTTTCTCAGTAACATGGTGGGTTACTCAGATTATGTGGGAGAAGGATAAAAGTAACAGTAATACACTTTAATTAAGTCCACTCACAAGGATTTATTAGAAAGATATGTGGGAAAGTGAGAAATAGATCTCTCTCAGCATCTGGCAATCCGGAGAAGATACCACCACGCATCAGATTAAAAGTGTTCCTTTCTAATGACGACATAGTTGAATGTGGAAGCGAATGAGTTTGGATCCTGGAAGATCTAGTCTTTGAGTCTGAATATAGACATAAGAGGACCTAGTCTTTGTCATCATCTGGCTTGGCTGAAATACCTCGGCAGGGTACCACCTTCCTGCCTGCAGCTGTAGGCTTCAGTATGTAAGCTAGAATCTCCTGAGGTAATCCAGCTGCTTCCACTGAATGGAGGATGTTTTTGCTAGAACTTAGATATAAAATTCTTTCACAGGCTACTGATCAGACACTTATATATGGCTACTGTTTCATTCAGTTAGAGCCAGGAGAATGGAGAATCAAGGCTGAATAAACTGAGATGTAGAAAGAAATTCTGTGCTTTGGGTAATTTACCTAGTGGAAATAATTTATGAGTTGCCTGGTGTCTGAAAAAAATACAGATACTGTAATTTTTTAAAAACCAATTAGTATTAATTGAAAACTCCACTTTTTGATAATTATTCTACAAAATATAGGAAAGACTAGAGTATATACAGAATTCCTGCCATAAGGAAGCTGTACCATGGATGCAAGCACAAAATGGTCACAATGGGTCCAACAAAAAATAATCTGAAATATGCAGGCCCGTTATTGTTTTCCTTAAAACTGAAGTGAAGACAGTTCATTTCTTCACTTCCTGTAAAAGAAGTGGCACAGGAAACTGAGCTTTTATAAAACAGAAAACTTTTCTATAAAAAGGGCTTGTTATTTCAATCATTGTAGGTTCAGGACATATATTTTAAAAGGAAGTTTTTGTGGAAGACATATGTCTGAGAGTCGCCATGCATATCTAAAGATGAGAAAAGAATGAATGAAAGAGAAGAAAGAGGGAGTGAGAGAGATGGATGTCATCTCTGAGGGCCAAGGGCCATGTGCATGCAGGCTTCTGCAGCGCTCTGTGCTAGCCTGGTCAAGTCTCAGTCACGTCTTGGTTTCTCCTGCCCTCGGTAGAAGAGCTTCTGGTAAAACAGTACCCTCAGCTGGTTTGGCCTCCTGACTGGGCAAGAAAATGGAAATCTAAGGAATGGAAATCTAAGGAAAAGAAAGCCCAGGGCTCCAGGCCTTTGCAGTTCCTATGTGTTCACAGCACTATGGAAATTCTTAAAGGACAAGACCACAGAGAAAACGTGAGAGAAGAAGGAAAGGGAAGATTTCCAGCGATGACTGAGGGGCAGGATGGATTGATTCCTATGCTCCACTGCTACTTCATATTTATACATGTGCTTTTTCCAAAGAAGCCAAATAAAAAACTCCATCCAGAGAATGCCTGTGCAAATAGCAAAACAATAACCCACCACCCTCAGGAGATTTGGCCCTGCTCAGAGCACATTTCAGCACTCTAAAAGGGATATAATGTGGACTGAGACATCCACAAAGCTCAGTCTCCCAAAGCAAGCAGTGACCTGGGGAGTAAGAAAATAAACCTGCAAAATAAAAAGAAAGGAGTTTTTGGTGGGATCCACTGTAAACTACGCCTCGTGCTAGAGGTTGTTTTTGGTCTGACACAGCCTCCCAAAATTCTTTCACGCCCAAGGGTTCCAGCTTGAGAAAATGTCCTTTAAAAAAAAAAAAAAAATCAAAGGTTGTGGCTCTCGGAGCTTTGGGTGTTAGGAAGGCCCAGGCTCCGTCTGTTTGCGGAGGGTGGGGATGGTGCAGGAAAGGCGTAACTGAGAAAGAGAGTGCTCACGCTCTGGGAACCGTGCTCATCTTCAAAGTATTTGCCAGCGGCAGATCGTGGGGGACAAGACCTGGAGAGATGTCCTTCGAAGCAGTGTTGACTTCTGTGCTTCTAGAGCAAGGTCTGTCTGTGGATGAACACTGGGCCACAGAAGAGAAAAATGGTGCGTGCATGTAATCATGTGTGTGTGTGTGTGTGTGGGGGGGTGTTCAAGAGTCTTCTGGTGATGGGCTGTCTAAGGCCAGCTGTCCAGGGCTCTGCGCCTGGGGGCAGAGGAGTGTAGGTCCCAAGTCTCGGGTGAGCCCTTTAAATCGATCCCCCGCCCTTACCATTCGGCTCCCTCTCCCTGACAGGTGTTTTCCCAACTCTGGAGGCCGTGGATTTTGGGGAGCGGCTGAGCCAATGAGATTCCCCTTTGGGGGCAGGGCGTGGCTAGCCGGGTCGGGAGGGGCGGGGCTTGCGCTCGCCGAGAGCTGCCAGGTTGCGCTGAGGCCGTGCGTTCCCACCCCGCCGCCCCCCTTTTGCCCCGAGTCTTATTAATTTCTCGGTGGGGCTGCAGCTGGAGACCGCGGAGCGTTGGAAATGACGCTCGGAGCTTTAATTACCGCAGCCACTGGACAAGTGTGAGGAAAGCTGACGAGAGAGGACGCTCCGGGAGGGGAGACGCAGCTCCCTCCTCCCCTTCCCTCCCGCTCTGGACCGGAGGTGCTGGGAGCGCGAGCGAGAAGCCCGGCACGGCCCGGCTCGGGGGAGGCCGGAAAGCTGCCGCCTCCGCGCACTCAACTTTTTGGGCAGCCCGGCCCCGCTTTTTATTGTTGACCAGCCAGTGAGAAGGAGAGAAAGTGAGCAGCGAGCGGACGCACCCCGGGAAATAGCTGCACAGCTGGGCGCGGAGCCGGGCGCGCACCTTCCGCCTCGTCCCTGGACACCGGCCCCCGGCCCCCGGCCCCGGCTCCGCGCGCCCCACGCCCGGCCGGGACGCTCCGCGCGCCCGCGAGGGCTATGCCATCTGGACATGTAACTGTCGGCGCGGGACCCGAGACGCGGGCAAAATGAAGCTGGCGGCAGGACTGTGGGGCTGGCTCAGCCTCCTCGCGGCGGCGGGGACCACGCAGCCCGGCGCAGCGCAGTCAGGTGGGTCCCGCGCGGCCTCTCCCCCCTCTCTCCCGCGGCCCCGCTTCCGTCCCAAACTCGCTGTGCTGCGCGTTATTTCCGTGGAAAATCCCTCCGCGCCGGCCCCGCGTTCCTCGCGCTCCCCTGCGAGACCCTCTGTCCCTCGCGCGCGCCTTTTCCGTGAGGCAGAGCTGCCTCCCGGCGGGTCGCGCCTGTTGTTCGGGACCTGGGTCCCGAGTGCTCGGCCAGAGCCGCGCTGGCCCTTTCCCGGCCGCCGGGGACCCCCGAGCAGTGTTCGCCCTGGGACGCTGAGGACCCGGACTCTCGGGCCGCCTAAGCGCGGCCGCTCTGCACCTGCGGGAGCCGCGGGCGGACGCTGCGCCCCTGCCCTGCAGCGAGAGGCGGGCGTGCCCGGCCCGGGCGGCGCGCTGGGCCTCGGCCGCGTCCGGAGCTCGCACCGCGGTGCCTGAGGGCACTGGCGCCCGGTTGACCTCTGACAATAAACGACCAGGCGCTCAGCTCCGGCGGCGGCCGCGGTCGCGGGGGAGAGTTCTCCGTGGTTAACTTGCTGCGGGCCGAGTCCCTCAACTTCAGGGTCTCCTGCCCGGCCACTCGCGCGAGCCGACTGAGCCGAGGCGGGGCGGCGGTGGCGCGGGGTGCGCGGCCTCGGGGTGCTGCCGAGCTGGAGCCTAGACGCTTGGACAGGCTGAGGGCTGCGGGGCCCCGGGGGACAGGGCCGGAGGCCGGCGCGACGCGGCCGCGCGCAGAGCTGAGGACGGCACCTGCCGGCCGGGCCGACGGGGCTCAAAGTTTCTGACGCTTCCGACTTTCCCGGGGAGAAAAGCGGGACGGGAAAGGACAGGCACGAGCCGGGTCAGACGCGGCCGAGGGAGCCTTCTGGCGAGCGGGGACACTCCGGGGCCGTGCGGGCGCGGGAGGCGGCTTGGGGTTATGGTGTCTGTGCGGGGCTGAGGAAGCTCCGGGCCCTCGGAGGGTTCTTCCCACCCCGCCCGTCGGTAAATAGCAAGGTCCTCTGGGGCCTTTCCGAGTGACCTTCCGCAGCACATGTGCGTGTTGGTGCTGGCCGCTGGCACCCTCTCGGTCACCCCGGAATTCTTGGCGCACACCAGATCCAGCGCTCCAGCCACCGCGGGAGTCACCCCGGCGCCAGTCGCGCACTCCTACTCCGGACTGCGTTGGAGATGGAGGCTTTTATCCGTCTCTCCGGCCCAAACCCTTTTCCGGCTGCCTGCGGTGGGTTGGTTGTACGCGCCGACCCCCTCAGAAGCAGTCGTGCCTGACCGGCAGTCTCGGCCGAGAGGAATTTATCCGAGGCGACCCAGTGGGGGTGTCTGGTTCCGCTCTGCCGCTGGGGAACCCCTCTCCGAACCCTCTGGGACTCGGGGCTAAGTGTGGCTCCCGCTCGAGCCGTGCCCAGAAACCCTTTTCAGAATTTCCGCGAGGAATGTGATCCAGATTAGTTGTGCAGCTGTCCTCCTCCTCCTCCTGGTCCTAGTCCTCCTCCCCTCCGGCGACACCAGCTCGCACCCTCACCCGTCTCTTTTCGTTTCCCCGGGCGAACTGTCAGACCTACAAGAGAGCTCATTTAGAGCGCGAGGATTAGCGTGCCATTGTTGTTCTGAGGGTGACTCTGTACTTGAAATTCTGGGGGCACAAAGGCGAGCCTCACTTGTTCAGAACACAAAGTGATCTAGATAAAAGGGCCGCACAAAGAGGCGCTCTCGGGCGCATCCCTGGTATAATTGCCGCACGCATTCTAAGGTGATGGGTTGGAAACTGTCAGCGCCCCGGGGGACTTCTGTTTTTATCCTCTTCCACCGCACCTGGCGAGGAAAGTTCAGCTGGTTCTGAATGTAAACCAGTAAACACAAGTCACTGTCTGGGGTGTGAACGAGGGTGTGTGTGTGTGTGTGTGTGTGTGTGTGAGAGAGAGAGAGAGAGTGAGTGAGTGGCGGCGTGTTCACAAGTAAATACATCCTGCGCGTCTCCCCTCTCTCAGTTAGCAGTCAGTAGCGGTTTGGAGGAGTTTGTTTGGGTCCAAATGAGAAATTAAGTGCGAATAAAGTAAACTAAGCTGCCAGAGGGCGACAAGATGTTGAGTGAATTGCTTTTAGATGAAACAAATTAAGGAAACGAGGGAAGACAATCTGCTTCTTGCATTATTAGACACGCTTGGAGTTCAGGGGAAAGTGACATTTTTTTGAAATGCTAATTTCTTAAGAAGCAGAAGGAATGCACCTTATTTACTACTTTATGTAAACAATAAAAATATAGGGTGGGGTTCCAGTTGTGCACGTCTTTAAGGTAGTTCTTAGAAAAATTACCGGAAGAAGACTTCTTTGGCTTGGGAAAAAACTAGCTGTGGAGATAATTTTTTAGTAATTCTAAAGGACTTTGCCTCATTTCCAGTATTTCGTTTTATATAGAAATATAATAGCAAGGACCTTTTAAGTGCCAATGATAAAGCCTTTGCTATCCAAAGGAATAATTCTTAAAAGCTCTGCTTTCCTCGTAGGATGGGGAATTGTCAATAAAACCTTTTCATGGAGATACAATATGTAATAGTTAGGAAAGTAGCATTCTTACAGATCTTGATATATGTGTGAACAGCTTCATTTGCGGCTTCTTCTCTGCAAGCCATTCAGTTCTTTTCATTTTATGAAAATATATCCAGTATGTTTTTCCCATGTCTTTCGGATATATTATTATACCTTCAAACTTTGAGTATTTTGACATATGAGAAAAAATATTAATCAAACTTAGTTAAGAGGCAAAAAGGTGTTCAGTATATTTTTCCAAAAGAAGCACCAATTCTTTTTTTAAGCTGTTTACTGTAAGCACATCCAGGGATATGCTGTGTCTTCTTTGTTCTTTTATTTTGAATTTCTTCCACATGTTAAGAAAGTCTTTGAAAAGATATTTTCCCCTTCAAGAAGGTCTTGAAATAAATTAATTTCTATTGTTATAAATGCAAATTACTTGAAATTCTATGACTTTTGTGCTATTATGGTAAGAAAGAATAATATTGGTGTGTCAAGATTCCTTGTTTTATTTTTTCCTCTTAAACTTAACTTCCCTTATTTTAATCATGCATGCATGAAAGTCAATTTTTTTGAAAATCAAGGCACTTAGCACTTTATATATATTTTCATTTACTCCCTGGAAATATGAAATGTGTCTTAATTAGGAAGTTACATTAGAATATTTACTAGGGCACACACTTCATGGAAGATTTATGTATTTTTATTCTATTCGGAACACAGTAAGTTTGCATTGGCTGATCTTCAGAGTTTGCATTCATTTGAGAGAAAATCATGTTTCTCCATCAAAGTGGATTCAAATATTTAGTATTCATGAGCTTTCCTCCCTTTGGTTCTTAAGTGGAAGTACTATTTATCATCTGTCGTATGCATGCACCTTTTCCCATTACTGTAGATGCTTCCATTTTACTATTTGTATGTGAATGCGTATTTTTCCCTTCTACCACTAAGTGTACTCATTGCTTTGTGTGTCTTCCCACAACCTGCCACTCAGCCACTGCAGGAGCCCTGTGAGCCAGTTTTCCTTCCTTCTTTCTGATGAATCTGATGTGGTTGGTTGGCTGCACAATCACAAGCCATTCCATTGCTCAGATTTATTCCTGAAAGAAAATAAAACAGCATCGATCCAAGATTCCCAGCACATCTCCAAGGCCCTGACTCCAAGGCCACATATCCTCAGAGAAGTCCTTCTTTACCTTTCTTTCTCTTTTCTCCTCTCAGCAAGGAAACAAGATGGGCCACTGCTATTGAAAAACCGCCAGCAATGCCAGCGGTTCTGCCCTAAGTCTCCTCTGAAGTCTGAGGTTGAGTGCCGTCTTTAGATTAATGGTTATGAAAGGTGCACATTTGACACAATATGAATTGAGTTAGGATGTTTTCACATCGCAGGGCTTAAAGCACTATCATTTCCATATTTTGCCAAATAAGTTATTAAGAAAAGCTAACCTGTATTTTAAAAATAGAAGTGAGTTTTGGCTTTGCAAGTTTCCCTGACTCTTGTGTGTTCATATGTGACCTATAAAGGCCTAAAACAGAAATGAAGAAAGTGACCCAAAAGAGACCCTTTTACCTAGAAATTTATTGGCATTTGTTGTTAAAAAGTTTCACCCTTTTTAGTGATACTGCTTTATACATAGTTAATATTTATGTTGAAATTACCTTATGCATTCACAAGTCTACAGCTGTTTTGCAAAAATTGTCACTCATATTCCATTGTCATCTTTCACAGTGATTTACTGAATGTGCTGTGCAGTGTAGAGATTAATCATACTACCAACTTTTCTCCAGGTTATAGCAGTTTCGAGATGTTCTATTATGTTAACATTTTGCCATATGGAGCTAAATTGCTTCCTTTGTCTAACATATCTAAGTATCGTACATGTTGGGCAGTTGGAATAAAACTATACTTGTAATTTCTAGCATAGTGATTGATTGGAGTTCATGGTTTATAATGAAAAATTTGATTTTCCATTTATTTAGAATTAAAAATATCCTAGATCAAAGTTTCTTGTAATTGTAGTTGTTCTAAATAATCTGAAGGTGATCTTTCCTGCCTGTGTTGTGGGTAAATGCAACACAGGTCATAGCCATGTGGTTTAAATAAAGTCTGTACATTTTATGGGTCATTCCTTCAGTCCTTTTTTAATACCTTGAGCAACGCACTCTATCTCCTTGTGATTTAACTTGTCTGCTTGAGAATAAAATGCATGTAATGTACACTGTAGAGCAATTTTCTGGAGAAAAAAAAACTTAGAAACTTTGGTTACTGAGATATGTTCCTGTAATAATTCAGTGGTTTTTGTACTAACATGTTAAAATTGTGCATGTAATTAAAAACATGTTCACATATTTTAACGGACATCATATAATTTTTATAGCAGGTCATATGTAAAGAAATAAGGTGGTTGTTGACTGTACAACATGTGTATTTGAAGACAGTTTCTCCAAAATACTGCTTTTCAGAATTGTTCTTTAGATTTCATTGTACATTTTTTTCTGAGTTTTCCGTAAAAGTGGGCTACTTTTCAAAATGTGCTTCAATGAAAAGCTTTAAACCTATTTTCTTGTCTCTGCATGCCACTTAACATACTTTCTAGTTTGAGAGAAGACAGCTATATCACTTTTATGCTAGAGAGTTGAAATATGTGAATTTTGGGTTCCCTAATTATAATTAGTTGTTATAGCATGTAGAAGTTATTTGTGGTTATTTTCTGTTGAATAAGTGATTTCTCTACTGACTTGCTCTTTGCACAACTCCAGGGGGCAGCATCCACATAGACTTTAATAGGAAATGTGCTCGCCTGCACTGCAAGTAGTGGAGCAGCAGCCCTGCTGTGGTGCCAGAATAAAGCACCAAGTGAAAGCTGCTTTGGGTTCCGGTGCAGGCACTCGCTGGCGATCCTGGGTGAGACTTAGCACCTCTGTGTTTTCATCTGTTCAACTCTGCTAGTGTAGCTAAAAGTGACATCTAAACTGTTAACGTTTTCAATATTTGCAGTGACTCATTTAGACAGAAAAAGGCTATTTAGCCTTTTAAGTAAAATCTACTAGTTTTTAATTCTTTTCATAAGTGATTCTTTTGTTTTCCAATGGAATTCATATGTGAAGCTCAGGTTATCAAGAGCATTTTTTTTGTTCTCCTTTAATAATAAAAAGAGAGCTGCTTTTGTTAAAGCTGCAGCAAAAAGACAGCTTTGTGGCCCCCAGTTTGGGGTCGTTTGCCCACAGTGCTTCTATTCCAATTCCTACTCGCTCTGAGACAGGAGTTTAGGACTGATTAGAAGCTCTGGGTCCAGTCCAGAGCCCTTCATTTTTTAATTGAGGAAATTGGAAGCACAGTGAAATTAGCTGATTAATGTTAGTGGCATCTCTGAACACTAGTACTGTAGGACTTTCTCTAGAATACACAGAAGGAATTGAAAAGTGATGGCACATTTTAAAAGATGAACAAAGAAATAAAAGATTGTTATTTTGAAAGAGAATTTCAGAAATTGGAATAGATTTGATTTATGGGCTTAATTATTGTGCTATATAATTCTTTTCAAAGAGAGAACTGTGAGGGTCATCATTTTGAGTTTATATTTAGGAAGTAATCATCAACTGAATTTATAACTTATGGAACAAGAATATTAAGGCACCAAAGCACTTTAGGAAAAATTCTGTAAGAGGACACGTTGCCTGACTGGGTCTATTGAGGATGTAGAAGTTTGGCCCTAAAATCACAAGTAATAATCCATGTGAAATCTGTTGTAGATTTCACAGATTTCTTCCTGGGAATTTATAAAGATGACTAGTATGTACAGAATGATGAATTTTCTATTCCATAATGAGTAATAGGCATACTCAAATAAAATGGGTTTTAAATGATAACTGGTGAGTTCCTCATTGTCTGTTAAGATGTAGAAACCCACAATGGGGAAATCTGAGGCATACTTCTGATTTATCTAAATGTCCAAGATTCTTGATCATTTTCACTGTCTTTCTTAAGTCTTTTTATTTCTTCAAGACCCTGCTACAACCCTGCTAAGACACAGTTGTAAAATTTAAAGTTTTCAGGCTGGGAATATAGCTCCATTAGTGTGGTGCCTACCTGGAAAGCACAAGGTCCAAGTTCAGTCCCTGCTACCATGAAACAAACAAAAACAAAACAAAAAGAACAAATAATCAGGTTTTTTTGAATTTCCAAAAATGTCACATTTTTCCCTCTAGTTGGCTTCTGCAAGATGCTGTCTTGGGTTTTATGACTCTGCACTGGTGTTGATCTAACCTTAACACTCCCCGGCCATGGCTGAATTCTGTCAAGCTTCTGTGCCTTCTTGGCCATGATCAGCATGTTTATGGTCCTTGGTGACAGAAGAGAGACTTGAAACTTGTTTCAGCAGGATGAATCAGTCCCTGTCATGAGTTAGAAGTGAAAAAAAAGCCCCCTTTAAAAATTAACATGGGTACCATGAAACGTCTCGTGCAACATCAGTCAACCTCTCCAGTGAGAAGTAGCTCGGGGTTGTTATTCTTAATCACATTATTTCCGGTATTGTAGGGGTTACTGAAGCATACTATCCAGATGAGGATATGCAAGGTTCAGTTTCAGGATCTGAAAGTTGAAGTAATAAAAACCAAGGCTAGATGACAGTACACACACCTTTTTAAATGTAGCTAAAGGTCTTTAACAGAAAGAAAATGACTGAAACAGTAACTATTTATTTTCCAAAAAGATTAGACTTGTAAACAGCCTCACTTGTTAAATGTTCCTACTTTTCTGACCTATACTTATGTCTGTTCCCATGTGTAGCTAATAGAAGTAGACATCCAAGTGTTAAGCCTTCAGGATACAGTGGAGATCACAAATCTGCTTTCAGAAAATTCATCTGCTGGCAGCCTGTCTTCTGCTGAGGATAGCTCGTGGCTGGTTAGGACTAAAAAGAAATGGCAACAGATTCTCCAGGTTGTATATGTAGTGTGGTCCTAGTGTAAGCAATAACTTGTACCATCTTCTCTTTAAGGATGGGCTGGCTCCCTACTGGCTGGGCTGTGTCTAATAGAGGTCAAAGATGGCTGTGACTCTTTTGCTCTAGGCAAACTCCCCTTTTACTAAAATGTTTTTTGGTTTCTTTTGTCATTATTTGTTCTTCTGCCCCATAGGCTTAAAGAATATGAGTTTCTTTTTATGGGGACTTATGGAAACCACATAAAAATAAAACAGAGTATCTCTTTTGGATATATTTCATTTCTCAGGAGTTCCCTTTCTCTGGTTACTGTGTCTATCGCTTAGCAATTGAAAAAGTTTGTTTTGTTGGAAAACTGAGTGGCTAGCTTACTAAAATGTACTTAAAGTTGTTTAGAAATAAAATCAAGTAGTTCTTGGAATCTTCAGTGCAAAGATACTGCAAGATCCTGTTTACTGGTCTCTTTGTTTCCTGGTTTTTTTTTTTTTTTTTGCCTGTAAGACCTCCATTTAGTCACTACCAGAAGACAATTGCCATTGTAATCTTTATTATCTTAGTTCTTATGATGACTTTCCAGCAGATCCCATGGAAAGTTTAAAGCCTTCTAAAATACTCTTCAATTTCCTTGTGAATCCTGCTTTGCGCATTTGTTCAATGCATTCTACCTAATGCAGTCGACCTACTGAGTGTTCTGCAGGTTTGCTTCACTCATTATCTTCCCTTTTGCTAACTCCCTTCCCTGAAATTGAAGTTTACTTTGTGTCTCCGCCAGACTTTGAATCCTCTAAATTCTATTTCATTATATTGTCTTCCAGTGACTCCTCCTCCCTCCAACCCTTAGCAGTATCAATGATCACTTATTTAATACAAACTATCTTATAATTTTCAAATGCAAGAATTCTGTGCAGTATGGAGATGAATGTGGTACAATATACATAGTAAGCACTTTAAAACTAATTTTAATGAAAGAATAACATACATTTGCTGGAACAATTTTAAACTCATTCATGGATTGTTCTTATTTGTAATTAAACCATATAGTGCACAAAGTAAGCTATTCTGAAAATATAATTATAGAATTCTTAATAATAGATATTAGGCCTGTTTACCCTGGGAATTTCTTTGGTTGCTTTCTCCAGCTTCCTGGGGTATTTCTGCCAGTGGAGTGTTGCCAAGACTATAGCATTTGTCCCCGTGCCCGTTTTCAGAGTCTGTTCATAATATGGTACAAAATATTTCTGCTGGTTTTATTTTTGGCCAGCTAAATAACTGTGAATATCATTCTTAAATGTACAGTTCTTTTTATGTTGTATGGCTTTATGCTGTTATTTCTTATCCAGCACTTTAAAATTTTAATTAATTTAAGCAATAAGTGTTTACTGACCTCTCATTGAGGACTGTATTAGAACGTATGGAGTAGATATAAGATCAAGGTGCCAATTTTTCCCGCCTCTAGAGAAGGATAGGTAAAACCAATGAAACCTGATATCAAAAAATGCATGAAGTGATTTTGCAAACTCAGGAAAATTTTCCTTTAGAGAAATGTTAATAACTGTTTTATAGAAATAAAAGAATTCTGGACAGTGTTTGGCATTTCTCTTCCTCGATATATGTGATAATACAACTTTTGTTATAACTAAAATTTTCAGTATTTAAAAATAGATAATGGAACACACACGTCCTTTTTGGAAAGGTTCCTTTTTAGAACGGAAGCATCAGTAGCATCACTCAGCACCCAGGTGATGGGGTTCTGTCAGGTGCTCTCCCGGTGATTCACTCACTTGCATCCTAAACATTGGTGAGGTGACTGTAGTATTTATAGTCATATCTCAAACAGTTTTTCCTCATACTACCAGAATTCAAGAAACTTTGACCTTTCTAGGCCACTAGGGTGTACTCATTTTACCTTAATGTATAAAAACTCAAATGAGTACATGTAACTTTCCAAATTGACTCTCTGGAGCATAATCTATTAACGAGATAATTAGGCATGATGGCATCGGGGTCTTTGAGGTTCTTTTAGAACTTTCTTATTTTAGTGTCCTTTAAGAGTCATCAAGAAGGAAGTTTGGGTTGGGGATTACTGTTCCTATTTGGTAGACCAAGAAGAGGTAGTATAGAGGAGCAAAGCCTGATTGGTCTATTAATCTGGAAGTGATTTCTGTCCGCTTTTTCTGTCCTGAGGGCCAATTGGCTTGGTCTTCTACTGCTTAGCCTCTCATGTGCCTCATCACAGTATGCAGAATGTGAGGGTAGCATTTCTCCACTCTGCCTGACCACCATGTGAGGGATGGCCAAGCCTTCTGCCTTTGTATCCACAGCTCTTTTTACTTCGCTGTAACCAGATAGAGAAGCTCATCTAATCAGTCGATCCTGGGGCAAGGGTGCTACCTCAGGTCACTTTGTGTCTTAAGTCCTCCCACGTATACTCCACGTAGTTTTCATTGTACTGTGTTTGTGAAGGACACTATCACATCAACCGGTCTTCTTGAGGAAATGTCAGAGCCAGGGCACACACAAGATATAAGAAACTGCTTTTATACATTTGGGGAAGCTCTTCAAAAGCAGCATAGAAGGGTAAAGGGCCTTAGCATGTAGGAGAGGGGCTCTGAAGTTGAATCCTTTAAAACTATTATTGTAGATATGCCTGTGTTACAAAGTTACATATTTTATGAAGGGATACTTTCCCATATTTGAACTGATTTTAGGTGTCACTTTATAGTTTTTGGTGTTTTCTTATCCCAATGTATGTATCAATGTAGAAAAATGCCTTGCTTCAAGAAGAAAATTATTTGTCATGAAAGCACCCAACAAAATTTTACAGTATACATTGGATGAAGTAATACATCATATACAGTTGATATTCAGAATATTGTCTCACTAAATGTGAGCATATCTAATCTAGGTAGATATTTGTTTTTGACATTTTAAAAATAGATTATATATAACTTGCTATCTTGAAACAATTCGGTAGTTCATAAGGGTTGAGTATTATTTAAAGGAACTGTGCCAGTTCTTACTCAATGGCTACATTATTAAGGTGCTACTCCTTAAAGTGTAGCTCACTGGGTTTTTAATCACCTGTTATTTAGCATGGATAAAAGTCTGTCTTGCATTTTTACCCTGTGGCTGAGTTAAATGTGACTTTTTTAGTTACAGTCCACATTGTTGCAAACAGTGAATGAAACAATGCATCTAAATTAAAATCAACCAGAGAATACATATCTTTGGTGATTTTTTAAAAACATATTCTTAAGAAACAATAAACAATTAGTATTTTAAGCTGAAATTTTACTATGTAAAAACACCAGTTAAAGAGTTAATAATTCACAGTTGTTAACTTCAAATTTAGCATCCCATTGTCCCTGGCAATATATTGAAACCTCTAAAAATGTACTTGGAATTAATGGAAACGTGCGGTGATTTGTATTCCCACATAATTCTTTAGTGGCCTTTTTCTTTTCTTTCTTTTAAGTACAAGATGAAACTGGAAGTATAAAAAGATTCAAGATAAATCAAAATAGACAAAACATTTTATGCAACTCTTAGGGAAAGGGGCATTCATTATTTTTGTTAAGCTTATGCTACTGCTTGTGGCCAGAATTAGCACACTATGAGCCAAAGAAAGATAAGACGAATAAAAGGCGTGCAGCTAATTTTGTTTAGCAAACTTAGATCTAATACCTGCTGTTTTACTCCTTAAAAACTGACTCAGTCGTTGTTTGAAAGGCACAGATGAAGTTTGTCTCCCAGAGTTTAACAGCTTTTACCCAATATTTATAGGGCATATAAAAATAAATTTCTCTAAGTATCATATTTCTCACTGACAGTGTAAGTACTGTGAAGGTAGATTTATTAATGAGAAAAATAGAAAACCTAAAGCATTTTTCAATTATTCCAGGTCTGCAGAAAATAAAATGTGTCAAAACAATCAAGATATCTTGTTTCCAGGATATGTAGAGTGGGCTTTTTGGTATTCAAGGATTTTCACCTTTTGTAGTGAGTTAGAAATCCCATCATTTTCATATAATGTGTTGATTTGAATCGGGTAGGTAGTTAAACTTGTGCTCAAACTGGAAATTCACCTGACGTATGAGTCAGCAGGATTTAACCCTCTGCAATTGTTAATATGTCATGTAAAACAATAAATGTACAGTATTCTCAGACCTTAGTCCATCCAACCAATAAATTATAGTAAATTTTTAAAATGAGGCTAACTACTGTAAAAAAAGAATGACCAGCAAACCTGTGAAAGTTAAGAAACTTGGATTCTAGAAACAGCAGGATTTGTAAAATAATACTCACATTTTGTAATATTTCAAGATGTGATCCCAATGATCTTTTAGCACAGTGAGTTATGGGGTATTAAAAGATTGCAAATGTTATTTTTATGTCTGCTAGACCTTTATCATAACTCAAGACTACATTCTCCACAATCAAGCTCACAGTAAAGAATAATTCTCATATTCATGAACTGTTCATCTCATCATATTGGCAGTGGTTATTTCAAGGTTAATTTTTTGAAAGTAGCTTCTCTCTTGATTAAGATCTGTAGTAATTGTACTATCTATGTGCTGATACAGCACACGAATGAAGGTTTGAAACTGGGCATGTTTTATTTCACACTGAGTGAAGTTCAAACCCTTAGCAATGATTTTTACTCAAATATTTGAAAAATAATTGTATTTATTTTTTGTTTCTACTGGGAATGTGGAGAATTTTGTCTGACATTTTCAAACTCCCATAATCTCTTGTAGAGAGTGTGATGAACTAAGTAGATTCTATTGCTCAGATGTACGTGTCTTACAATTTTACTGACTGTTGAATTTGACTGAAATATACTCTGATATAACTAGAGTTCTTAGGTACCTTTCCTGGAATCTTTCGCTGTGACCTATCATGAACAGACAACTGAAAAGCTAACTAATGTGAAGGCACTAGTGAGCCTCTAGCTCTCCTCTCTGCCACTTACTGTGTTATATTCTAATGTTCCTTTGTAATTAGTTACTATTTTAACTATTACTCTTAAAGTGCACAATAAATTTTGCCATAAATATTTTTTTAAAATATAAATATAATATCCTTACTTTGCTGCAATAACTAGCCATTTGAAGAATGCACGTATCTAAATTAAGTGTATCACAGCATAAAAGTTTGTTTAATACGATTTGAAGTCAGAAAGGTCTAACTTAGAGATGGTAGATAGAATGTCACTGTGCCACAAGGTGAGGATCATATGAATCAATCAAAGGACCCAAGTAGCTTTTTCACAGAGGGTTTGCTGTGAGAGAGAAGGAAGGGAAGAGACTGACGTAACACATCTTCATCACTGGAAGCCAGAAGCTGGCCCTATATTCTTGAAACATGGTGACGCCACCATCATTGACATGGTTCTAGGCGAGCCCATGTGTGGAGAACTTTTCTCTGACTTCCTCTGGGTTGTTTCACAGTTTGTGATATGGACGTGGGTAAGTCCTCCACGACTGGCCATCTGAGCTACAGATATGGTGGCATCAGCAAAAGATCATTGGATAATTTGAGAGACAGGCTGCAGAGATGGGGAAGGGTTCCTTCAGGCATGCATAGTCTTAGATAAACTGAAAGCCGAGAGTGAATATGAAATCACTGCTGACATCTCCCTGTGGAAAGTTGAGACCAGCAAGGATTAGGTGACTCTCACTGATGCTCCAGGACACAGGGACTTAATCAGAAACACAACCACAGGCACATCTCAGGCTGGTGGTGCTGACCTAATTCTCATGCTGGCGATGGTGGATTCTAAACTGGTATTTCCAAGAAGGGGTGGACACATTACTGTGCCCTTCTGGCTTACATAGTGGGTGTGAAACACCTCAGTGTTGATATTAAAATGAATTCCACTGAGCTGCCTTACAGCGAAGAGAGGGGAGGAAATCAGTAAAGATGTCGCATCTACATTCAAAAAATTGGCTACAACCCTGACACTGTAGCTTTTGTGCCAACTTCTGGTTGGATTAGTGACAGCAGGATAGAACCAAATGCTAAAGCGCCTGGGTCCAGGGGATGGAGAGTCACTTGTAAAGATGGTGCCAGAGGGAACACACTGCTGAGAGCTTGGGATTGCATCTTAGCACCCACCCACCCACCCAAACCTTTGCATCTGTCCATCTAAGATGTCTACAACATCGGGGGTCTTGGTATTATCCTCGTGGGCCGAGTGGAGACTGGTGTTTTACACTTGGATTGTTGTCACCTTTGCTCCAGACAATGTTGCAACTGAAGTAAGTTCTGCTGAGTTGCGTCCTGAGGCTGTGACACAGTTCTTCCTAGGAACAATGTGGGCTTCAATGTCAGGAATGTGCCTGTCAGGATTGTTTGTTGTGGCGATGTTCCTGGTGACAGCAAAAAAGACTCACCAGGGAAAGAAGCTGGTTTCACTGCACAGATGATTTTCCAGGTCCATCCAGCCCTGATCAGTGCTGACTGTGCCCTGAACTGCACAGCACAGACCTCACCTTGCTTGCAGGATTGATGAACTGAACTGAAAGTAAGGATTGCCCACCAGTGTGGTAAGAAGCTGGAAGCTGGCCTTGTATTCTTGACGTCTGGTGACGCTGCCATCATTGACATGGCTCCAAGCAAGCCCATGTGTGTCGTGAGCTTTTCTCTGACTCCTCCTCTGAGTCATTTTGCTGTTTGTGATATGAGACCGACAGTTGTTGTGGGTGTCATCAAAGCAGTGGATAAGAAGGCAGCCAGAGTTGGCAAGGTCACCAAGTCTGCCCGAAAGTTCAGGGGGATAAATGAATGTTATCCCTAACACCTGCTCTCCAGTTTTAATCACTGGCACAACACTGGTCTCAGAAATGTTTCTCCGAACTGCCCACTTAAGCTTAATAGTAAAAGACTGGTTAGTGCTGATAATAATGCATCATAAAGTCTTTAGAAGGAGAGGAGGAGGTTTTGTAGACTTTTTGTGTGTGTAGGGATGGGCAAGTTTTCCAGGTCAACAGATTTAATGGAAATAACTTGAACAAAAATCTGTCATAAAATTCTGAGACTTATTGAAATAAATTTTAACAAGGAAAAAAGAACCAAAATAAAGCAAATGTACTAAAAATAGATATCATGACATAAATATTTTATTTATGTCTATTTATTGGGTGGCTAACTAATCATAAATTGAACTTGTGATGCATATCATTTCTGTGTTAATAGCTGTATTACATGCCCATATTATTAATCAGAATAAACACTTACTTGGCATAGTATTAGCTGTCACAGGTTATGTGTATTGGACTTTCTTTTAGGGACACCATGCCCAATCTTTATTTATGGTACATAAAGAAAATTTAAACCTCCTTTTAAAACTTCAATTTAAAACTTCTTTTTACAAACTAAATCTTATTGTGGTATAAATTGTAAATATGTATATCTATCAGTTTTATTCGGATACTTTCAGTAACTTATATTTGGAAATGTAATTTTTTTTAGAAAGATCATCTGTTACAGCACAATCAGGACATTGTCTCCTTTGAAGAGTGATGAAAGAAGTAATGATAAACCAGACATGGGAAAGGGATCTTGGGAAGGGACACAAGAAGTGTCTCCAGAAGCAGGAGCGCTGCTACGGAGCAGAGTGATTAGCACTTCTCTGCGTATCCTTGGAGAACAGAAACGTTAACAGCTGTTTGAAATTGTGAGGGGTCAGATTTCAATTGAACACCACGAAGGACCTTCTCCTAGTTGCAACTTCCCAGAGCTGGAAGAGTTTGTCTCAGGAGATCGCTCCTTCAAGTGTGGTGTGATAAGTCTGATTGAAACTATTGTATGATGGCAAGAAATGGACAAAGTATCTACGGAACAACTGGCCAGGGTGTTGGTGTGGGGATGGGATGCTTGAGTTCTGAAGGGCCTCCCGGCCTTGTCCTGGAGGGCCTGCCACACGGGTGGAACTCAGAGTCTACGTCTTCATGACTAGGATGCCCACCTGTCCTCTACTTAGCATGCTCTCTGCACTGCGTAGAGTGGTGGATCCCTAAGAGTTTTAAATGCTTGTTTTTCTTAAATATCAAATGTTTTATTTGTGATTTTGACAGTTTCTGTATTAGACATTCATACCTCTGATCCAAAACACTATCACAAATAAAACTTAATCAATTTTAAAATATAGAATAAAAGCATACAAATTTAAGGCAATGATATATATACACATATATACATATACACATATATGTATATGTACATATATATACACATATATGTATACATACATGTATGTGTATACACACACACATATATACGTATATATGTATGAATATATATGTATACACATTATACCTATATATATATACCTATATAGGTATAATGTGTATACATATACATGTACACACACACACACACACACACACACACATATAGTTTGATGAAGCCAACAAGTTTTTGTAACATTGGCTATAATTAAACAGAACTGAAATGTATAGGAAGATAGGGACATAGTTAACATACCAGGGAGTGCCAAAGAACCTTGCCCCAATACTGCCTTATTCTTTCTGGTTCATCTCCTCTCCTCACTGTCTACCTTCGTTTTCTTCCTGATGAGATCTGTGACTGTCCTGGTGATCCAGTACATTTTCACCAGTGCACCCTGAAACCTACGTGATTGGTGATTTGACCCTCTCTCATAGATAAGAAAACTGAGGCTTACCATTACAAAGCTGGCCAAATCACACAGCTGCTTCCCAACGGTTTTTATTTTATTTTGTTTTCACAATTTGATATGCTTCATTACTGAATCAGTGTAAACTTGTACAAACACTAGGTTAACTCTTTATTAATAGCCACGAATCATGTATCATATTTAATAAATGCCCTCTATGTCAGGAACTACTCTAGGCCTGTCTCATATGACATCTCATCTGATAGTAATTTGTATGCCACTGTCCTTATTTTACTGACAAGTGGAAGCTGAGAGTAAGTCACTTGCCAAGTGGCTCACACCTATGCAAGTGCTCAACTAGCATTCCCTAATCTTGTACTAATTTCTTGTGGTCCATAAATCAGTATTTTATATATGAAAAGAAACTAAACAACCCAAGAAGGATGATGGAAGCATAGATAAATTTACCAACTATTTAAAACCTTTATTTTATTGGATATTTATAATAGTAAACTGATATTCTTGTAAAAATACCAAACTTGAGAACAAGGTCAAGAATATCAACAATAACTACTACTATTTTATCTTCTTTTCTGTGCTTTTTTTTTTTTTTAACAGGATCTCACTGTGTAGTCCAGACTGGCCTCAAACTTGCAGTGATTCTCCTGCTTCTGCCTCCCAAGTGCTGGGATTAGAGGCATGTGCCACCCCACCTGGCTGTACCATGTTCACATTACAGTTTCAGTGCAGCTATAACACCTCAAGTACAGTAATTACTTATTTGCTTTTTACATGTGATAATGTGGAACAAAGTCTTACAAATAGTAGAGTTATGGTAAAAGTACTTGAGAATTAATATAGTTCACATTGGAATCTCAACCATGTGACCGTAGGTTAAATGCATCATCTGTTCTTCTGAGATGATAAATGTCCTCTTCAAATTTTAGGGGGTTTTTTGTTTGAAAAGGAAATCTAATGCTAATATCAACCAGATAGTGAATATTAAAAGATTGGGCATGTGAAACAGTAGGAGATACAGTGTAAGTGCTCAACAAATGTTGACATATACTGTCATAGTACTGTGATACTTAAGGCCAAAAATTTGATATTTAAAAGCCAAAAATAAAGTATGATAAATTTAAAGTTACACTGTATTGAATATGAGGCTACAGACCTTCCTGTTTTCATAATTCGAACTTGAGTTGGATGCTGGAGGATTGTATTTGTAAATAGGAGACACAGTGGTGATTTGCAGAATAACTGTAGACCTGGCCTGGTGTGAGCTCTTTAAGTGGACGGTCTAGGGACAGATTTGGCTCTCTCTAAGGAGCAGTTTTCTCAAATCATTTTTCCTTCATAGTCTAGCTTTATAGTTTTGGTATTAGAAAAAAAGCTTAGAGAGACAGTTTTGTTTTAAAGATTTATGTTTACCTGGCAAACTCAAATCTTCTGTCCTTTCATCTTTATTGTTTTTTTTAAAGTGCCTTCCAGAGAAATGGTTTTTAATGAAATTCATGGGATAACTTTTTATGTTACATTTTATGGGCATTTAAACTTTTCAAGATAGGATATACTTATTATAATGTATGACTGAATGTATTTTTGGAACAATGCATGCTAGAACTGAAGATATTTTTGGAAACATGTCTGTATGCTGGAGAACCCTCAGGATCTATATATAAACACTGAAGAGCTTTTGCTGCATAGAACATAGTAAGTTGTTACAATTATCAAATATATTCCCTAGATCGTGATGGGTACGTGTTTATTTTGATAAGGAGTCAGGTAGACTATGTGTAACAACATTTTGTTCACAGAGTTATGTCTGTACAACTCACCTGTTAGCCCAGTAGCTTATTTGCTTAGATACTAATGAGAATGGCAAGCACAGTTTTTCTGAGAGTGATTGCCTTTGTACAAAGCCGTACACCTTCTGCTTCCTACAACCAATGAGTCAGGTTTAAAAAAAAAAAAAGTCATTTTCCTGGTCTACCAATGGAGAAACTTACAAGGATGCTATGAATTGCTTTTTTGGCAAAAGCTCATTTAAAAATGTAGTCTATTATTTTTAGACCGAGCGGTAGGTAAGGATGTTGTGCTTAAGCTCTAACATGTGTCATTATCTTAGTTGGCTGACAGATGGTGCTCCAGAACAGTATGGGCCGTCAGGATGTGGGATTACATTTCTCTCAGAGTTTCTGACTAACCCAGGAGCTGATCCTTTAAAATGAAGACCTTTGAATATAGCAGTTGAATTGTTAAAATTTTTAGGTATGAGAATAGTATAACCCAGTGAAACAATTCTCACATGCAAATATGTTTTGAAATTTTAAATGAGTTAGTTGCAGCCATTGACCTTGATTCAGATCAAGATTTCATGTAATCTCAACATTGTTTATTTAAGAGTACTAAGCTATGATTTGTCAGTTTCATTAATATTCCTCTGTTGACTTTATTTGCTACTGTCACTTTTTAACCAGATCATAAATTTAGAACTCAAAGTGTAAACTGCATATATTAATGCAGAAATACAGTGGCCCCTTGACTTACAAATTCAGTCAGTTCCCAACACCGCCCTGTAACTAAATCAATAGAGCGGAGATCCGGATGTTTACCTGGGTACACATGCTATAGATAATGAAAGGCAGGTGAATTGGCCATTAACCTTCTTAGCTCAGGTTATTCATGTGTATATCTTCATAACTTGAAGATATACTGTATTTAAAAATATGATGATGATGTGTATTCATAATGTACCAATAAAGATTTGAATTTAAAAATTAAAAAAATAATATGTTGTTCCAATGAGGATGTCCAGATTGTGTGAAGTGAAGATATCATGAAGAAACTGGACTCCATGAATGAACTCCGGAAGGGACACCAGTTGCAGATAGAGTAGGCCTTCACCATGTTTTTGGCAGTGTAACTTGGATGGCTCCTGCTTCATGATGGCAGTGGTGCAGCAAGTGGGAGTAATAGATATTGGAGCTTGAGATAAACACAAGCAGCATGTGCAGCTGATGAGAGATGTGGGGCTGGCGAAGAAGGTAAAGAAGGCTCTGAAGACACCGCGATCAACCTAGCATTCTGCCAGTCTTTATCTCGCTTCATTGTTGGCTTTTGTTTTAGAACAGATTTTGTGGCCTTCTACCTTTGAGTGGTTCTAACTGCCTCTGTGAATCAGGGACTGACTCATGCTCTCTTAAGAAAGTCTGATTTTTCACCGGCAGTCAGTATCCTACTTAACTGATTGAGATAGTTTCTTTCCATACTTTCTGTGTGGGTATTGATTTGGTTACAAATTTTGTGTTCCCTCATTTAAAGCCCATTATTGTAATTTTAAAGTACAGTAGGATTTGTTAGCATTCTCTGTGTTTCTGAATTAACACTCCTTCCTAACCTTTACTACCTCGCACCTTCTACTAATTTTTTTTTTTTTCTTGTTTACACATACACTCGGGGAGTTGGCTGTGATTCCAGTGATGTCACTGATTTCCTTTGTGCTGCGGTCCAGCTGACAGACATGCTGCTCTTTGGGGACCATTTTGTACTTCTATAGTTTCGTTTCCTTGAAGGACAGGATTCTGTTCAACACCAAAGGTAGTTAGGGCATGGGAGACAGAAACATCAAGTTTCAGTTGTGTGATGTTGCCTCTTAGTATCTAACACTCCATTCTGAAAGCAAAAGAGACGCAGATTGTCATACTTTTCCTGAGTGAGTTTAGTATTTATCCTGCTTAAATATTGTTCGACACTATCGAAGACAAAACATCAGAGCTTTAATATCACCAAAACCACAATAGGCATCAATGTGTTGAAAAAGAGGATAATTTGCGGTTTTCCTAAAAGAGTTGGGAAGTTGTATACATTGTTTAAGGAGATTTATATGACATAAAACTAACAATTTTCCTATTTCTTTTTAATAATATTAACTTTTAAAAATTATTTCAATTAAACAGAATATCTTGTACTCATTTTAAAGTTCAAGAATAAATTATCTATACTATTTCTACCATAAGACTAATGAGCTCCGGGTTATTTGTGCTTTGAGAAATGCCGTTTAGATTTTACAAGTTTTTCATGGATCCTGAGCAGCCGTCTTGATTAGGCGCCCAATTAAGTGCGTGTGATTGCGAGGACGCTCAGGACGGCTGTACTAGTTTTCCAAAGAAGTTTTTTTTTTCCCCAAGGAGATGATAGAACAGCTGTCCCTTTGACCATGGTCCCTGTTTGGAGTAGTGTCAGGACTTGTGAAAGAAATCTTCTCTATGACTTTTGCCTGGCACACAACTGTTCATATCCTAAGACTTTCCCTTAACTCTCTCCGCCTCTCAGGATTCCTTTCTCCAGCAGAAGTTACTTGCGGTCAGAGAGGCTGTGTCAGCTGACAGGGCCTCAGAACCGCGCTGAACTGCGCTTGCCCAGTTCTCCCTCTTCTTCATGTATTTTAGTTATGAACAAGGGCTCTTCATAAGTCGAGCTGTCTGTGTCTAAATACTTGGAAACTATAAAGAATAAGTGGATGCTAAATTTGTCCTTTATGACAAAGTTCAAAATTGTATCTAGCAGATGCTTAGCGTGGCACAGTGGTTTTTTACACGTTTTTTTTTTTTGAAACAGGGTCTTGCTTTGTAGTTCAGGCCTGAGCTCAGCATCGAACTCCCAGCAATCCTCCTGCCTCTACCTCCCCAGTGCTGAGATTATAGGCGTGAGCCACCATGCCCGGCACTGTGAAATGTGGTACTGATTGCTGGTGGGCGAGAGTCTCTACGCCCAATGTTGTATGTGGTTATCAGGGATGGAACCCAGGCCCTCGCCCTTGCAAGACAAGCGACAGAACCACTGAGCTAAATCCCTGGTCCTTTATACAAATATTTTGATTAGGAATTTCATGCATCACTGCAGTTCTCTTAGTGTGTTTTGTTATGCTCTGTAGTTTTAATGGGTTTGCACAGGTTGAAGTGTATTTTATATCCCTGATGCTATTAAATGTTCAGCTTCTTCCTAAGATTATTAGATAGATCTTGTGAAATTCTGAGATGAGATTAGGTAATTTGTAGTTTCACATTAACATTAATTTTTGGTTATAATTTTCAGTGAAAGCATTACGTAGAACTAATTGCTGCCATAGTTATGATAGAGATCTTAGTCAATGATTAGAGTTATGTCTTCTAAGATTACTTTTCTATGCATGCTTTATACCTTGAATACTGACAGCTCTAAAAAAATCAATGAATTCATTGATAATTTGCCATCAAATACAATTAAGCTATAATATTTTATCAGAAACTATAGATTATATAGAGAAAAATGATATTCATAGATATTGTAATATACTTCCAAGTTTGAAAAATTGTGTCTATATTCAATTAATTTATTTTTATAGGTTGAAAATTGACATAACTCTACTCTGTGGGATGTTATGTTTTCTTTCATACACTGTAAAATGTTTTAATTCTTGTAATAATAGGATTGTTCGTTTTACCAGCAGGAGGCCCCTCAAAGCAAGATGGTGCCTCTCAGTTGGCAGATTTCTGTATAAATAAATAATACTCCACACATTCCTTTCAGATGCCCAAGTAAGTGAGATAATGCTATATGACTTTTTTATTTAAAAGCTAGCTGTATTGTGTCAGTGACCTGTAATAAATAGCACTGAAGGAGAAGTGACAGTCCTATTCACCTTGCATCCATGCAGAAATAACTGAGCTCTGTTTCCATGGCTGGAGGGAGAAGAAGAGAGAAGAGAATGAAAGGAAAGAACTGACCTTGGATTGCAGTCACTCTCACCCCCCTGGCAAGGGGGAGTTACACTGAGTATGTTAATGCATGGAATTTACCACTCAGCACATGGTGGAGAAGCCCTTACACTCTGAGCGTTGGAATAGTTATTGATGATGATGATATAATAGGAATAAAGGCCACAGACTTTTTTCCTTTACCCTGAATCCTCAGTATTTTTTTGCTTTAACTTGACATCAATTGACAAAACACAGTAAAAATTTATTGACACTGTGTCATGATCGAAAGATTACAATGAGGTTTTGGATAAGGATGACAATGTATTTTTAAATATTTATAATTCACGATGAAACAATATAACCTCCTGCATATCATCTTTCACTTTCCCTAAGTAATGGTCTTAATTTTGAACATTGAAGTGTTTAATATGTAGAAGAAAAATAAGCCATATGATGTAGACAAACAAAAGTTAAAACCTATAAATTCTTTCTCAATCAAAATTTAAATACTTTGATAATTTAAAATTTCAACTGTGATTCAAACAATGTATTATATTCTAAGGCTCCAAGATGTACAGAGAATATAAGAAAGTGTTAATAATTGTGGACTCCACAGGTGAGCTTTAACTTGCCCTGTGGTCTATGAGGGTCATACAGACCAACCTGAGTGGCATTCTATCCACTGTGTGTCCTTACACAGTCTGATGACCTATTATTAGGCCAGCATCTAATAGGCCTCAGACATCAGTGAGGCTACAATCCCTGGTGTACAGAGACCAATGGTATGTGGTCCTACTGCCAGTAGATTCTTTCAGTATGTTATTATATTAATGTATTTGCCATTCATAGAAGAACACCAGAAACAATATTTTCCTTCTTTCTTTCTCTTTCTTTCCTTCTCTCTCTCTCTCTCTCTCTCTCTCTCTCTCTCTCTGCTTCTTTCTTTGTTTTGAGACAAGATCTCACTTTGGGCCTAGGCCAGCCTCAAACTCACAGCAATCCTCCTGCCTCTGCCTCCCAAGTGCCAGTATTATAGGTGTGTGCCACCACAGCTGGCATTGCGGTATGTGGTTAGCGAGGATTGAACTCCAGACCTTATGCTTGCCAGGCAGGTGCTGGAACCACTGAGCTAAATGCCCGGTCCAACAATATTTTAAGAACTTTCAGATGATCTGAAAAATAAACCCTCAAATTTATCAATCTCTAATGAGATTAAGGATTATTTTGTATGATTTTATTAAATGTACCTTAAGAATTACCTATTTCTTTCGGCCAGGGTTTTACCTCAGTGGTTCCAGGGCCTGTCTTGTAAGAGGAAGGGTCCAGGTTCGATCCCCCGTAACAACATACAATACTGGGAGTGGAGACTCATGCCCAGCAGCAATCAGTACCACATACCACAGTGCCAGGTGTGGTGGCTCACGCCTGTAATCTCAGCACTCGGAAGGCAGATGCAGGAAGATTGCTGTGATGTGAGTTTGAGGCTGAGCTCAGGGCCAGCCTGAACTACAAAGCGAGAAAAAAAAAATTACCTATTCCTAGGTAAAATTGATTTTATTGGTACATTTTATATATACATTATGATCACATTCAACATTGAGGGTTTGTACCAGTAAAAGACACGTCTTGATTTTCATTTTTTCTCTGTCCTCCTGCAATGCTTAACTAATATTTGTCTTATATGGAAATGTTTGTTGAAAGACTTGTTAAAATGGTCTTTTTTTGTAATTATTTTATTTTATCAAAAATAAATTTAAGACTCAAGTTATTTGCTTAATAGATAGTAGTCTGTGACAGAGCCCAGAACTGCTGGCTTCTAACATTTTTCTACCTGCCCAGGCAACAATCAGTACCATGTGCCACAATGCTGGGCATGGTGGCTCACACTTGTAATCCCAGCACTCAGCAGGCAGAGACAGGAGTACTGCTGTGAGTTCGAGGCTTGTCTGGGCAACATAGTGAGCTCAGGGTCTGAACTACAAAGCAAGACCCTCAAAAAATTTTTTTTAATTAATTGTTTGCAACATTATACACTTACGACATTATACACTTATGATTAAATTCATGCTGCTTTTAAAAATTGAATTATTTATTGATACATTTTATATACACATCATGATCATACTCAGCATTGAGAATTTGCACCAGTAGGAGGCATGACTTAATTCTCATTTTTTCCCATTCTTCTGGATACATAAACTTTATTTCCTTTCTTTACCATCACATTTTTTCTTTCTCCTCCTTACTTACCTCTACCCCTTTTCCCTTTGAATATTTTCTATTTCACAATATCTGTCATACATTCTAGAACTCATTTAAATCTTCAGATTATCATACCAGAGAAAAGATATGGTATTTACACATGCAACCTATTTATTTCATTTATGAGTGTGTCCTCAAGGTACGTCCATTTGAATATAAATGACTCAAACTTATCATTCTTTGTGGATGAGTAATACTCCATTTTATTAAAAAAAAAAACCCAAAACAAAACAAAACAAAACAAACAAAAAACCATCTTCTTTACCAGTCTCCAGTTGATGGGCATTTGGGATGTTTCAAAGATTTAGCTGTCATAAACTGACTGCTACGAACATGGGTGTATATATGGCACTGATATGAGTATTTTAATTCTTTTTTGTATATCCCAGAAAGGAAATAGCAGGGTCAAATGGGACTTCTACTCCTAGTTTTTTGGGCAATCTCCACACTGATCCCCACAGTGGTTGCACCAGTCTACATGCTCACTTTCTCTGTGGAGAAAGGCTTCTTTCTCTCCACAGGCTCTCCAGCATTTGCTGCTTGCTAATTTCAAAATAGCAGCCACCCTTTGTGGAGTGAGATGAAATCTCAGTGTTCTTTTCATCTGCATCTCTCAAAGGTCCACTTATGTTGCTTTTTAACCTGTTGTTGCTGTTTATTTTTCTTTGTGCATCACTTTACCTCTAAATGTAATAATAAAGTTATTTTAATATACATTACCGGTGTTAGTACTCATTTCATGAGAGTATATGACAAGTAATTCAACTGAGTAATGCTGAAACATTTATACCTGAAATATTTAAAGAAAGTGAAAATTGTTTAGAAGTGTACATCATTTTTGTTGTTGTTTTGTTTTGTTTTTTAGTTTTTTGAGACAGGATCTCACTTTATAGTTCAGGCTGGTCCTGAATTCAGCCTCAAACTCAGCAATTCTCTTGCTTCTGCCTTTCAAGTGCTGAGATTATAGGCATAAGACACCACGCCTGGCACTGTGGTATGTGATTCTGATTGCTGGTGGGCGTGAGTCACCATGCCTGGCATTGTTGTATGTGGTTACCAGGGATCAAACTAAGGACCTTGCTCATGCAAGGCAGGTGCCCAGAACCACTGAGCAGAATCCCCAGCCTACATCATTGCTGTTAAGCACTTTACTGACTTGCCTTGGAGCAAATAAAATCATTCACATTATACGTTTAAACAGAAGGAGGAACATAGTGCCATTGTATAGTGTTACACACTGAGCTTTTGTTTGCAGAAAACTCAAAAGTTCTAGGAATTGTGCAGAAACATGTAAAGTTCTTTTAGGAATTTTTGTCACTGTGAAAAACAGTGTTGCTTTTAATAATTTAAAAGCAATATAGCAGTAGTTACATAGATAGTGAGCAAATAGGTATTTAAGTAAAATGAGAGGGAAGACTTGGAATAAAATGGTCTATTATCGGGCTGGGGAGTTAGCTCAGCGGTTCCGGCGCCTGTCTTGCAAGCGCAAGGGCCCGGGTTCGATTCCCCGGTAACCACATAACAATACTGGGTGTGGAGACTCACGCCCAGCAGCAACCAGTACCACATACCACAGTGCCGGGCGTGGTGGCTCAGGCCTGTCATCCCAGCACTCGGGAGGCAGAGGCAGGAGGATTGTGATGTGAGTTTGAGGCTGAGCTCAGGGCCAGCCTGAACCACAAAGTGAGACCCTGTCTCAAAAAAACCTAAAAAAAAAAAAAAATGCTCTATTATCTTCTCTTGTCTTTAGAAATTGTTTTTATTTCGTTGTAAAATTTAGTTGTCTTGGAGCTCTCTGAAAGTATTACGTAAGAATGGAGTACCCCCCACCCTGCCCAGTGTATGGAAAATGGTCTCTATTCTACAATGTAGGAACTAAAACATGAGCTTCCAGCTCCATACACCTGAGTTCAAATCCCACATTTGGAACTTATGAGGTATATGACCTTTGCAAACTTATTTAACCTCCTCATTCTTTGGTATCCATATGTTTCAAATGGGGAAAATACCTCTACTCTGGAGTCTGTTTTGATAGTTATGTGGAAAAATACTTACAAGGTACTTAGAATGACTTTTAGCCCCTAGTAAGTATTGATGAAATGTTACTATAATTTTGTAAGAAAGTGATTGTTTTTAATGATTGTTTTTATTATTATTTATTTAAGAGCACTATCTTAAGTTTTTCACTTTGGAGTGCTTAATACACAAAGTAAAAACTTTATTTAACTTTATTCAGAATACATTTATTCAATAATTACTTCTGTACCAAGAAATGTATCGACATTATACCAGAGAACTTAGTGAAGAAAGCAGATGTAAGATCAGATAATTTCTTAATTTTGTGATGAATGGTAGGCAATAGATGCTCTGGCATGAAAGAGAGGGAGAAGTTGTTAGAATTTTCTAGAAATGGCTCATTTCTGTCATCTGAAATAAGTCATTATTTTCCACAAGAATTAGTAGAAGAATGGTTAGCAGATCATTCCATAAAGGGGAACTTGCAACAATAGATGAAATTATTGGTCTGGGGATGTAGCTTGAGGACACTGCATCTAAGTTCGATCCCTGGTGCCACCAAAATATTACTATAGAAAGCATAGTGAACACCTAATATAGTGTGATTGAAGCACAGATATATCAAGAAGAGACAAAGGATGAAACTAAAATGTAGAAACAGGTGATAAGAACTTTTATGTTCCTTGTTTTTTTATAATTTATTCCTTAATGTAATCAATAATATTTCATACGCAGACCCTGATTAGACATAGTGCTTGCTCTAAGTGGAATGAAAAATCAAAGTATGAAGGAAAACACTTTATACTAAAAATTTGAAGGGGGAATTAAATTAAGGGCATAGTTCTTGGAAAGTTAAGGAATTTGAGCTATAAGAGAGAGAAATGAGGGTTAGAGGTTAAAACAATATATATTGCATTAAACCATATATCAGGCTCTGGGTTGAGCACTTTTGCATTAAACATAAACAGTTATGGAAATTCAGAGTGAGAATATTTATGTCAAATTTCTTCAGGCCCACAAAGGATAGAATAGGCAATGTTTGAATATAGTTCGTCAGTTATTTCCTTCTTCCTTACTAACAGAGTTTAGTTCAGTTGACCCCAATGTCTGGGAAAATAATCACACTTGCCCTAAGCCAATTGTCATAGTTTCCCTTCCCGTGCCAATGCCTGGCTTACTCATGAAAATGAAACAGAATCCTGTCAGGGAAGGGCTAAGTGTGCCCAGCTTCAAAAGAAAGGTGTTTTCCCCAGGAAAAAGCAGTACACAGGGGAAGAGCTCTGTGTTTGACAAAACATTGTGTCTGCCTGTGTAATACAGAAACAACCTGTCTTTTCTCCTGGGTTTAGGCCCCAGTGACATCCTCAAAAGGAAAGGTAGCATCTGTATGACTTTGCTGAGCTTCTGAACCAGCCCTAGAATATCTGTATCTCTAGAATTTCTGTATTCAGAAAATTAAAATCCTTACTAGAAGACATATTTATAATCAAAGCATTTTAACTGATATATACCTGAAATGTTCAGTTAGAACATTGAAGTAGAACATTACTTGTTCAGCAAGTAGCAGATTCATCTAAATATATTATTCCACCTTACAAGTTGACTCCTTCTTCTTGGTCATTAGGAAGAAATAACTAAACTTGAGCCAAACACAACCACCATCCTTGAGCATCCATAGAGGATACACGTCTGAAAGGTGTGATGGTAGAGGCTGAGGACTACAGGCTGGATTGCTTAGGGTCATAAGGGACAGAAACTTAAATTCTCCATCTGTCTAGTATGGATAATAACATACTTCCATTTTTTTCCTAAATCTTATAATTGCAAGAGAAATAATACAAGTAGGTGGTTCTCCCTTTGGGTATTTTAAAATATCCATTTCCTGAAAACTATGCCTGAATTTTAAATGAGGTTGCTTCTCATAAAATCTCTGTGATTAAGCTGAAAGATATTTTGTTTCACCGACATTTTTGCCTTTGGAAAGCTATTATGGAATCTCTCAACTTTGAGTAGAAAAAGCATGTTATTTGGAGAAGAGCTAAAATGTTCAAGAAGAGGTAAAAAAAATTAAAACTAAAATGACATGCTTTATTCCACACTTCTGTGTTATGTTAAACTTTGTAGTATGTTTATAAGTAAAAACATTTCAGTTTGGAGAAAGATTTAACTTTAAGGGAAAGATTTAACTTCCAGAAAATAACTGCTTTTTTAGCCTTTGCCATGTCCAAGAGACCAGACCAATCATTTGCTCACAAGTTATTACATCTTTTTGGAATAATATTTTCTTCTTAGTATTTTGATATGATTTCATTGGCTATAAATTGAATGCTCCCAATAAATAATAAGAATGTCATTGGCTACTCTTCATTCCATACTTATGAAGAAAATAACTTTTTAAAAAGTTTTCTTTTTGTTATTGTGCATTAGAACTATGAGATTAGTATTATTTTTCCAGATATATTACCATACAGACATTTTATTGGTGGAATATGAATGAAGAGTTCTGCAATATGAACAAATGTCCCACTTAAAATGTTGAAGCCTGTCATAACTTTAAGCTTTTCAACCAGTTGAATGTACACACTAAGATATCTCCTACTCTATATATTGGAAATTATATGCTTTTCCGTTAGCTCAGGAATTCCTACTCAGACAACTCATTTTGTTCGTCCAGTGTCATAATATTATGTAATAAATTTACTAGCTTCTCCTATAAAATTTGAATTCTGTTAAAATTATAGTACTGGAATATGGAAAATCCTTTAAGTCCAATTTAATACTTAATATAGTGAGATGTGAGGTGACAAGGTTACTCCAGTCTTAGTAAGGAAAACATTTAGAAATGTTTGACCTACAAATAGAAATTTCTACTTTCTTCTTCACCTTGTCAAACCAGTTTATAAGTTATGTAGTTTAAATAAGTTTAACTAACTTCTAGACTTCTGTACACTTTAGCTTTATTTATATTGCACAAGAGTCATCTTGGAATTAACCCAGTAAGTGAGAACAATTATGTAATCATCTTACCTGGGGTAAACACTTATTATACTTTTGTGTTACAGCTACCATTCATGTCTCAGAGATAACTCTGTATGTGAATATGTACACTAAGAATAAAGTGAACTGAAATTGTTGTGGATCTCTTTACAGGTATAAATGTTTTCAACTGATAAGTGTATAGTATTTTATAACAAAATATTAGGGCTGTTCATTGCCAAGTTCTGTTAGACATTGACAGTTATCTAAAACCCCATGTTTAATGCGCTTTTTAAGGATCAGATAAACTCTAGTGTAAACAAAACTCATATCTCATGGTGTAATGTGGAAATCAACCGACTGTCTGCTCAGCACATTCTTACACACCTGGTAATTAACAAGCAGGTGGCACTGAGTGTTCTCACCACAGTTTCGGCAGCACACGCTAGACCAGGCTCTGTGATCAACATATAACATACAAGATTCCGTTTAATCTGAATAATGCCCTGCAAGAGGCAGAATTTAAATGTATGCTTATCCAACTCCAAAGTTAAGTATAGTTCCTCTCATTTTATTCCCCGTTATGAATATGGAACCTAAACTTATTTAATGTGAACTATTTGCAGTTAATTTTAATTGTAATGACTTTTGATAAGAGATCATAAAGAACACTACATAAAAATTTTTGTGCAAAATGAAAGAAATATAATCTTCTAGTGTTGCTTGACTAACATAGATATTGGAAGGGGGATCCATAGTAATAAAATCAAAAGAATTAGAGCTGTTGCTCCTTATTGAGAGCTTAGGAGTATTTATGTTGGAAAGTGAAATTAAGAAAAACACATACTTTTGTATATGAGTTATTTAAATAAATTATACAATATTTAATACTTTTAAGTTTTAAATCACACTTATACATTTATATTTTCACTGTGATATTTAAAATCTGCAGTTGTTTGCTCTAGGCTTATCATGTTTGGGTAGCAGGTTTTTAATGACTGACGTATACATCAATATTTCTATAGGGATTGGTAAAATACTAGGTACATACTGACTGTTCCCAGTTTCTTTTTTAAGGGAACTACTTTGGGAAGAAGAATTAGAAGGAAATAAAATATAAAAAAATATGGAAAGGCATCAAGAGAAATAATACAAAGCATAAGGACATGAGAAAATAAATAATTGTCACATTAATCAGAATTTGGTGTTTTTCACAAGTTCTTGGTGAATGCAGAAGTGCAGAAATAATTGATGAGAATTGACAAGTGGTGATGTACGATTTTTACTTGCTTATTAGGCAAATATTTATGTCTTGAAATATTCATTCAGCCTTCTTTTTAGCAATTTGGCTAAAATATGAGACAATTTTTTGAAAACTTAAAATAATTTCTGGAATAATCAACCCATACAGTATCATCTCTAAATTATTAGAGTGTGAAATGTTTGTCTGTCATTTTTTCTGGAATGATATCTCATCAGTTTTGCAATTTTAAAGTTAATAAAATTTGATTTTAATGTAACAATAATGAATGTTTAGTGTGGAACTTGATTTTGCCCTAATTCCTGCTAATAAGTAGCCTATTGTGTCAGAGTCAGTGTCAGAAGATACGAGACTGGAGTCTGAAACAAAGGACTTTACTGTTCTTGTTGCAGTGAGCAAGATAAGCATCAGTGTGCTTTCAGTAATTATTCTTGTCCCTGGGCCCTTAAAATGATGCAGAGGACCCGGATGAAACCTGCTTATGTCGTGGGTTGTATTACAGAAGAGAAACATTGACTTGGGGGATCCATTGCTTTTCTAGCAATCCATACACAAGCCTGCTCTTTGTCCCTGCGAAGACATTACATCATCCCTGAAGGTTTCGGAACTACAGATGCAACTTTGAGACAGAGCGTAGGTAAAGGGGCTTCTCATTCTCGGCATAGTCAGCAAGATGTGAAGAGGCACAAGAGACCCCTTGGAAGCCTGTCTCTCCTGAAAGTACTTTCTAATTTTATAACATTTTCCTGCTTTCAAGGATTTTGTACAGAAACAGCCTCATTTTCTCTCCCACAATATTCAGTAGTCACTTGCTATCTTCAAGTATAGAAAACAGTCATAAATTAAGTAAAATTATCCTACAATAAATATATGTAATGATCTTTCTAACAATATATCTGCATGTCTGTTATTTTAGATATGATCACAAAAATTACACAGTGCCATTTATGTGCATATATACATATGTGTGTGTAGTTCTGTATTCAAATGTCATTATATCTGACTAGCACTGAGAACTGCTTGCATATTTTTACATACTTCATTAGTTCTAGTGCACATTGAATTCCTTGTTCAAATTTCTTGGTGCAAAGGCTGTGCTCTGAGACAATAATAAAGCATCAGCAGTGTGGTTTGAATCCAGAATGTTCCCCCTAAATCTCAGGGATTCAGAGGTGGGGTTTTGAAGCTATTGAATCAGTGGATTAGATGATGAGCACTTAGTTTCCCTACTATTAAGAGATGAAGCCTTTTAAAAGTGTGTCCCCTGGAGTGATATATAGTTTTCTCTAGCTCTTCATTCTTTGCTTCCTGGCTTTTCTGGACTCTTCTACCATCCTGTGTCTGTCTTGGAATGAGCCAACTATGAATTAAATCTACTTAAACCTGATCCAAATAAACCTCTCCTCCTTGAAGTTGTAGGTGACAGGTATCTTGCTGCAAGTGATTAATCATGATCAAAGTTTACTGTACATAGAAATTCATCTCATATGATTTTAAAAATTTATATTTCTAGCTTCACCTCCAGAAGATATTTTACTCTATAGGCTCTGGTCTACACGATGCATCTGCAGTTTTATTCATGAGTTTGGTGCATTTACATTTAATCGATCAATGAGATTTAGTTTAGTCTTTCCTCTTTATTACTTATTTTGTATTTGTCTCATCTGTCCTTTTTGTTCACTTGTACTTTATTTTGTTCATTTTCTTCTTTCCTTGAGAATTAATGAAAAATATTTTTAACTAAGTTTTCTCTATAGGCTTTCCACTATATTTTTTTCTATTGTTTTTAATCATTACTCAGTAGCTTAAAATATTTGTGTTCATGAAATCCCAGTGCCGATTATCTATAAATTTACTTCAAGGAATACTAACCTCGAGGGATTTCTCTACTACTTTCTCTATCAGTTATTCCCTTAAATTAAGGAATTATTCTTCAGCATTCCCAAAAACAAACAAACAAACAAACAAAAAAACCAGTTATATCTTTTGAAAGTGGTGGTGAGTTTCTAAAAATAAGAACTTAGCAGTGACTTATCACTTATTTTTAGTGTCCTAATATGTGAGAACTCTCTCTACACTAAGGTTCCATGGGATTGGAATTTGAGTCAGTTGTAAAACTATCTGGTCAGTCAGGGATGAGCATGAAATTGATTTTTCCAACTGGAAGGAAAATATGAAAGTAATTATTAGACTAGCACATAGTTTAAGTATGGTTAAATCATGGCATAGCCAAGATACATCTATCTAAGATAACTTTGGGGTTGCAACAGATAGAAATTTAAAAGGAGATGACATATGTGTACATTCTTAACTGCTCCTTTTATTTTCAGCCCCCAGTTAACGTTCCTCTTTCCCTTCCCCTGTATCAGTTTATTCAGTGTGTCAGCATTCCTTTCTCTTCCCCTGAAGATCCATCCCTCACAAGATATCTTTGGCCACAGCTGGCAAAAGACAGGACCGTCAGCAATTCAAAAACACCCACGTTAGACACCACAAAGCCAGCGACTTTCAGCTGCTTCCCTAAAGGCCACATAATGTTTTGTGTTTTCCACAACGTGACACAGCAGGACAGAGCACAGTAGCAATCTTTTGTCCTTGTCAGCATTGTTACCTTAGCTTCAGATGTTGAAATGCTTCTGAGTGTGCTTTGACATTTTTCCTTCGGTAGTTTACCCCAGGCCCTTTCAAGCATACGATGCATCAAATAAAGGATTAATTTATTATCCTTGACACCCAAATTTGGTAAGAAACAGTAGATATCACTTCAAAACTATATTTGGTTGCTGTTTGATCTTGAAATGGTGAAATCATTTTGATTTTCTGTTTATTAAGTCTCCATGTTTACTTAATAGCTATGTTTTACAAAAGGAAAGGAGGGGTCATGTTCTAGACATCGTGAAGCACAAAGTTGAGACACCTAGGAAATTCAGTCTTTGGAGAAATTCTCTTTCTTTTCTCTTCTTTTCCCTTTCTCCCTCCCCATGCTTTGATTTCCCTTCTCATTTGAACATTTTCTTCTTGTTTCACAGTGTCTACTATGCATGTTTGTCCTTGTTTACATTTTTGGTTTTTCATCCCTAAGAAACACTGAAATATTTATACATGTGCATCTGGTATATTTCACTTAAGGATCTGGTCTCAAGGTGGACCCACTTACCCAGAAATGTCTCACATTTATCCTTTTTTAGGGCTGAGTGATACTCCGTTGTATAAACCACAGCTTTTTAATCTATTCATTGTATACTGGACATGTTTTCTTAGCAGCACAGTGAAGAGTTAATTAAAATTCTTGAGTGATGGTCTTATTTTAATTTGGGAGCTACAGTTGGGGTAATACTGGCTGATGGAACAGAAGATCTCTGTGTTACAGTAGATTAAATCAGGATGAGTTTATTTAGCCTTAGAGTGCATTTCATCCAGCTATTTCTCACTGGACTCTGCCCGGTGAGCCCTTATCTTCATATTGCTGTCACGTAACCTGGTGGAGGTCTGCACCCTTGAAAGGGGATGGAGAACCACACATGGGTGGTTTCTAAGAGCTCAGCTTGATGGTGACATACACTATCCTGGTCCGTATTCTCCGGGCTAGAATTCAGTTGATTGAATACCAGCTCCAAGGGAAACATGGTGTAGCCATATACTTAGAAATGAGTTTGAAAAGCAGACAGAAGTCTCCACATTAAAAACTTAACAGGCAGAAACTGTCTGTTTTAGTGCAGAGTGACATTGATTTGAAGTCACTCAGCCTTAAGGTAGAAATAAAACAGGCTTTTATCAGCCAATTATAACCTTGAGGAAATTATTAATTTTCCATTTGCTGTAGTAGGCTAAATAAAGAAAGGGAAAATAATACATACCTCAAGGATTATTACAGAGATTAAATGATACAATGTATAAAAATTGTCTAGCATGGTGCAAGGAAACTTTTAAACACTTGAAAAAGATAGTTTTAATATTTATTGTTAGCTCATTTACTTCAGTGTTACACTATGATGATCCATAAAAATTTGATTTTCCATTAATGTACTTCAATACCAAAATAGTTTTTAAAAGTGAAATTGTGTATGACAAGTCGTAGGTATTTAGAAGTTGTTCTTTTTGGCAGCAGTTCAAATCAATAGAAATAAATGCATACTCAGAATACATGTATTTTGGAGTGAATAGGATATGATCTCAGTGTATACTTTTTCACATTGCTAATTTTGAAGATTTCCAAGTATTTGCTTTGTAGTTGAATTTATTGAAGAAAGC
>PVIR01002035.1:55360-109579 GCA_004026965.1 Petromus typicus
GCACTGTGGTATGTGGTACTGGTTGCTGCTGGGTGTGGGTCTCCACACCCAGTATTGTTATGTGGTTACCGGGGAATCGAACCCGGGTCCTTGCGCTTGCGAGACAGGCGCCGGAACCACTGAGCTAACTCCCCGGCCCTGTATCTTGGTTTTTATGTCATTTTAAATCTAATATATTACAGTGATACATTCATAAAGAAGAAAAATGTGCTGCATAGTTTAGTGTCATGGGACTTACAGTAAATAATCCATGAGAATCCACTTCTATAGAAATAGAACTTTTCATTAATTAACACCAATAACTTGACTTACAGGCTACTTGTCTTTGTACATCAAATAATCTGTTAAAGAAAAATCCATATTAAAACTAAGTCTAAAATATAGAACTGTACATTTAAAAACTGACCACCCTGGAGATTCCTCTTTAACTTTCTGAGACCCCTGGGCCTTTGCTACATGTGAATTTAGATCATTCATTGATAAATTCAGTTTTTAAAAGCTTTCTCTATTTTAATTCCTAAAATGATGAAAGAATTTGTATTTACACATGAGATCTCATCTTAACTAAGGACTCCTCTAAAGGACTCCAGAATTGATGTTAGAAATAAAAACAGAGATTGTGCTCTTGACCGCACTCTGCGCAGAATGGTAAGGGTTTGAAAAACTGATTCTTCCATGTGGAGGAGCAAACACTTCAGAGCAGGTGTGGTTTTCAGAGTCAATACTTTGGTACAAATCTTTGCATTCTGCATCCCCAAGTCCTGAAAATGTGTTCATGTACTTTCTCTGACTGCCAAAGAAGTCAGTGGTTTGATTTTTCCTCACTTCTGTTGTGGTTCTTTTTTGCTTTGGATTTGGCAGGTGGCTAACTGGGTTCTTCTTGTTTGACTTAGCCACTGTTTTAAGTTATTTCTGGGTTAAGTAGCTGATGTTAATTGACTTAGAGAGGGTTCAGCCTGGTCTTGTGCATCATGCACTTCCATTCAATTTCAGTCATACATTGTGCAAGACCTACTTCATGCCTGCAGACAGATTCCACACCCCCAGATACCAGCATGAAATCAAGAACATTCTTTTCCTCCTCGGATTGGCTGTGGTTAGGGAAGGTGAGTGCCTTAGGTTCATGCTGCTTCTGTGTGCTTTGTGTTATTGGTGTGTGACTGTGGATCCCTATCTCTCTACGCCTGGTGTTATTTGCTGTGTTCAATTGTGTCTGAAGATAGTGGTAATGTTTACCCGCTAATCTTTCTTTTTTTCTGTTTTCAACACAAAACGTGGTTGTTTCATTGATAATATTTCTTGAAGTTATTTTCAGGATCTATTAATTTCCTCTCTTTTCTCCTTCAAATAAATTACCCTGTTAGTAATAACATAGTTTCTATATTTATTAAATATATTTACATAATATGTTTCAAATATATTCCAAGGATTTTTCTGGATTGTGAAGAGTTACTAATATTAACAGATTGACTTTTTTAAAACTTTTTTTCTCTTCCCTTTTTTTTTTTTTTGAGAGTAAATATGTAGACTCACCTGAAGAATTTGTACTTTCTCAGCTGTATGGACGGAATGAATATTTTCCATGTAATTTGTTCTAACTTTTTGGTTCAGTGTTGGTGGTAATCATCAGTAAATCTTTGGATAGCAAGCTTAGACATTCCAAGCATTCAGACATACCTATGTTGCATGACAAAGCTACTGCCTCTTCCCCTCATCCACCCTACAGTGCCACATTTTCTTCTTACTCCCTAAGAAAAAGGATGAGTTAACAAAATGAAAAAAAATTAATAAAAAAATGAGGACCATTTTATGGTAGCCCTACAGTAGTCATTAATATCACAATATTTTACAATGAGTAATTTAATAGACAGATGATAGTTTAGATTACATTATGCGAGGAAGGTATTTCCCTTGGCCAAATCATTATCTGCCCAGTTTTCAATTAGAGAGGAAAGCCAATTATCCAGAGTGGGTTTCATTTTAATTGTGGGGTGATTAGGACAACTAGGTAACTGACCCAGAGGAAGAAGGGCTCAACTCTGTGTATGTGAATCCTGAGTTTGTAAACTTATAAGACAAACAAAGGCCATGCAAATAAACTTTCTCAGTGCTATGGTGCACTTTAAAAAAAAAATCTCAGCCAATCTGTATTCTTTTGCTCATTTGGTCAATACAAAGTAAACTGAGAATGTGTAACTGGCCATTTGGGAACCAAACACTATCTTTTCTGTAAGAGAAAAACAAGTTCAGCGGAAGAGAATTATATATTTGCAGTCAGTGTTCAACATGGTTTGTATCATGTCATTAATAAGTCAGTCATCTCAGGAAATGTGATTGAAACTCCAGGCGGTCAGACAGCTTGCATAAATTCCCAATACTTCCTTTCAGTTGCCATAGTTAGGTGTTTTTGTTTTGTTTTGTTTTGTTTTTTTTACTAAAGTGCATTTTCTGTGTTTCCATTTGCCCTCTGAGTTTTTCTGATAGTCTCTCACCACTTTGACTTCAGCAGATCAAGCCAATCCTTTTCCCCCTGAAAACCAGGTTCTCTGTTCTTGCTTCTGGGAAAGGGATCAGCGCTGTATCATTCCTTCATTCATGAATGCTCATAGTTTTCATTACACTAGCATTCTTCTGTAACTGTCAATTTTTGAGATTTTTTAAATTCTTATCTCCTTTTGAGCTATCATGGCTATCCATCTCTCAAAAACTCATAGCTATGCTATTCCCACACTCTTTGTTGACTAAATAGTTCCATTTCTCTGGATAACCTTTTGATTTACAAGTACTGGGTTTATATATATATCTACTACTAAAAATTATTCCACTGGCTATTATATGAAGTTTAAAATATGCAAAATATTCTGCCTTAGTTTTGAAGACTTTAGTAATTTATTCCTACCTAACTGATAGGGAACGAGGATTCACTAGGGTGAATCCCTGAAATGAATGGTTTAAACACTAATTTAATACTAGTTCATGTATGATAAGTGCCCTCATCCTGCAATTAGATTGTAAAGTTATGAGAAATGGAAAATCCTTCTTAGTGTGTTATGAAATTTAACACAGTGCCAATGTAGTAAGGTGACAGCTACTTAATTGAATCTAAGCTGCTTTGTTTTATTAATATAATTCAAATGATTTTCGAGAGGTTTTTAGTCTTTCATAGGCAAATAGCTCCACTAAAATTGTAGTCACATGGGAAACTTTAAAGTACTGTTAAGGCCCTGCTGTAGGAGATTCTGACTTATTTACTGATTAAATTGATGAGAATCTCCATTGTTATGGCCTAGGAATGTATTTTTGGGAGAGTGCTAAGATATTCCAAACCTTACTTCATTCAGAGACCTACTTTGCTATCTGCTTTTTCTCCATTATAACACAATTAGTTCCTACTGCTCATGAAGGCCTCTGAAGCTAAAGAAAAATATTTCTTATAGTCAGAATGAATGCAGCTGATATGGTGAAGCTTTTTTTAAATGGAATCTACAAGTACTGCCTGAGTGATTGCTAGCAACATGCAACTATTAATGCACTGTCATAAAATAGTGTATCATTAAATTTTGGGGATCTCCAGAAATGAAAATATGATGAATTTTAATGGTCTAAGCTAAAGGTATTCATCATTATTGATGCCTGATCCAAGGTATAGAGAAGTTGACTGAAAATACTTGAACTATTTTTGTAAGAGGAATGTATGTGAATCTTTTGGAGAATCATTAGCAGCTGCAAGGATTTCTTCATTTTATATTCACTATTATAATAAATTCAGAGATTTAAATAGCTTTAAAAATGATGATTGGGATACGTTAACTTATTTCCAATAGTAGAGAAGCAAGATAAAATGATCCCCCGTTTGCTTAGCAAAACTGTAGCTCTCTTGATTTTAGGATTATTTGTTAGACTAGTTTCAGAAAGGATAATATAGGGGACAAGGATGTAGCTCAGTGTCACAGGGCCAACCTGGCAAGCTTAAGGTCCTGAGTTTGAGCCCCAGTATACTGGGAAAAATATTAAATAAAAGGATATATAGGAGATAAAAAGGAGATATTAAGACATCTTTGCCTGCATCAGAAATCCTAGTGACCCCATTGGTGCACATGCACAAAATGATGAAGCTTTGCTACACGATGGATATGGAAAACCAGGGAGTTGGCTGGAAGCAGTGGATTAGGGAGTCAGCAGAGAACTCTGGGGAGAGGAGGGTGCAGTCCGTATCTAAAGGAGAGGATCTGCAGTTCTGATAAATACAAATATTTATTTTTTGAAAATACATCTGTAAATAGGAAATTTCATATAAATATATCCAACTTTAAATGGTTGCATCATTTGATTTTTCCTCCCAAGAAGAGTAGGTACGGTTAGGAAGGCAAATTGAAAGTAGAATATTCAATTTTCTTCAATGTCACCCAGATACATATATTGTCGTTAAAGATATTTGTTGAACATTGACTCTATCTATAATATTTATAAACTTATGTGTGTGCACTAAAATATTCATGTTTATCAGATCTTGGGTCATTTGTGTTTATGGTAGTGAATGGACATGAAGATTTACATTCAAACATAAAAATTCATGCATAGATGAAGTCTCATTATTAAAAATCAGGTGAAAAACTAGTATTTAAAATAAAAAATGACATTCAGATTGATGTATCTAAACATAGTTATTATTTTAAAAGCAACATAAGGTAAAATCTGTGATCCACAAAAGAAAAGTACAAAATATAAAACAGTATTAGAAACATTAATCTTCATTTAAGCCATATTATCATTGTTATTATTATAGTACCAAGGATTGAATATATAGCTTCGTATATGCTAAGAAAGTAGACATTCTATGCAAGCATTCAACTACCAATCTACATGCGATTGTTTTTTATTTAAATAATTTTATGAAGATAATATATTGATAGGTTTTTTAATGAACTTACTAGCACTGATCTTTCTTTCTTGCATCTCTCTCTTTTTTTTTTGAAACAAGGTCTTACTTTGTAGTTCAGGCTGGCCCTGAACTCACTATGTAGCCCAAGCTGGCCTTGAACTCACAGCAATACTCCTGCTTCTGCCTCCTTAAGTGCTGGCCTTATAGGCATGAGCCACCACCTCTGGCATTGTGTTATGTGGTTACCAGGGATCAAACTTGGGACCTTGTGCTTGTGAGGCAGGTGCTGGAACCACTGAGATAAATTCCTGGCCCTAAATTCTTTACAGGTTAAAAAAAAAGGAGCCTATATACAGAGCCTTACAAGTACTTTTATAGAATGTATCTTTATTCTTATATTTTACTAGACTTTCTGTGACAGTTTCCCACTGTACTGTGGTTAGGAAGGATTAAATAGATAAGTTCTGTATAGTCCATAAAAATTTTGTGTTTCCAAATAACTCTGTTTGATGAAGATACCTGTGAATTTTTGTTACTTTTTAAAAATATTCTGATCAATTATGAAAAGTAAAATTTTTGAGTAGTGGATGAACCATTTAAGATTCATGAATGACTTACATTGATGAAATGCATGCATGCATGTGTGTGAGGGAGTGTGGGCTGTAACATACAAAGTGTTTATAGTTTTTAGCCAGGTGAGCCTGAACCAGAATACATTGTCTTTCCTTTTCCATACTGACCCTTTTTTGTTGTTTGTTTGTTTCTCAGGTAGGAATTTTTTCATCTATCCTAAAATGTTTAAAGTAAAATAACAGCCATTAATTTTATACATAAATATTTGAAGCTCTCTGCCTGTCTCTGAAATGAATCTTATGTTTCTAAAACATCTGTATTCATAGAAACTTTAACATTGTTACTATGCTAATTTACTTCAGACGTTGTTTCTGTCCAATTTATTAGGATTTCTTTCAGGTAATCTCTGAAATTTAGTGACTATAATTTGACAACTATTCAGTCAAAGTGTAAAGATTTATCTAAAACAAATGCTATTTGATTCTACAGCGAATAACATAAAATATAAGGAAATAACTATACAATTGCAAAAATTGTAAATGAAACCACTGGTGGTTATTTTCATGAGAAGGAGTTAACAAAATAGCCCATAGAAACCTGTATAAGTTATGCATCACAAATAGCTGTGCATCTTTGCAGTCCACATGTTTAACAGGTAAAATTGGAGCCTTAAATTTCTAATTAAGGACCTCTATAACATTCATCTATATAAGTGAAGAAATCTTGATTTTGTAGGAAAGATAATATATTCTGCAGGTGATCTTTCCAAAGGCTAGAATTATGTGCCAGGACTAATTGTAGGTGTCAGTGGGACTCTTGCAAATGCTGCTTCAAATGAGGTGTGGTATGTGTTTAGTCAGGTAGATTTCTACCTTGACCAAGCATTCACTGAGAAGAGTTTAACTCTGCAGGAAAACAAAAACAAAAACAGATTAGTTAGGAGCATCTAAGAGACCAGAGGGCTTATCCTGGACACCGAGTTCTTTTACTTAGTTGCTACTAGGATTGAAAAATTTTCCTTTTAAAAGGCTAATAGTAGGCTTACAATTTAAAGCAGTTTCTTTCTCTCTTTCTTTTCCTTTTTCTTTCTTTTTTTTGAGGAAGAAAAGATGCTAAAATTTAGCAACTTTAAGCTATTCTGACACAAGTAATTTCTACTTGTGGATTTGCTCTCAAACTAAATGTACAGTATGAAGAAATAGCACATGAATAGGGTGAAGAGAATTTTCTTCATAGAGCGTACATCCAAACAGTGCCATTTCTTTCTATTTCAACAAAGTTTTAATGAGGAAAAAAATAGTCCTGAGAAACACGATAGTGTTAAATAAGCTCTAGAATAAGTAACTGAGTGAGATAGGATAATCTTTTACCATGAGCTGGAATCTTTCTGCCTTGAAGGAGTCAAGGTCATGTCTAAAGTGATATCTAAAGCACATTACCTCGTGATTTTTTTTTTATTCTTAACTGCCAATGTAATTCTCAGAAATTTAAAACTGGAGTTTTAATTTGTTGTAGATTTGTTTTTGGACCTTATAAATAAAAATCTTTCCATTGTGTCATATGTGGATTAACTACATTGTAAAGTTAATTAGGCAAGAGCTGGGCATTTCATAGGGATTAATGACTAACAGGGAGGAGTAGATGGCTCAAGGTGCAGCCAAGGGCCATTAACATCTACTAGTTATTAATTCCCAGAAAATGCCCAGCATTGAAGTCATTATTGCTATTATGAACTGAAAATAGAAAAGAAATATAGGCATATGGATTTTTTTAAGGGTGATGCAATTTTAATTGATATGTACAAGGTATTCATGGAGAACCTAATTCTTGTACATTAGCCAATGGCATTGCAGTGTTCACTTCTCATGGTTCCATTTGGATTATAATTAAGCAATAACAATTGTAGAGTTGGGCATTTCCTGGGGATTAATGAATGGCTGGGTGGAGTTAATTGCCTAAAGTATAGTCTCAGGCCATTAACCTCAGTTGGTCACTAATCTCCAGGAATTTCTTTTCAGAGAGTGAATTTTTTTTGTGATAAAGAAAAATGTCTTCAATTATAATGTTAATCCTAGAGCATTTTTATTTTCTTGATATGTATCCAATAATGGAGAGTTATTTCACTTTATCCCTTTCACAGTTACCTCCTTCAAATGTAAACATTCAATGAGTGAGTACCATACTTTGATATTTAAATTGAGCTTATTTGATAAGAACATGTTTCATTGAAAAAATAAGTATATGGAAACATTCATTTTCTGGGATTGTCAGTGAGTACATTACATATATATTAGCATGTAAACGTGTGTGTGTGTGTGTGTGTGTGTGTGTGTGTGTGTGTGTGTCTAGTTGATTCTTATCTTTATTATATATTTTTAAAAAATCTTAGTTTAGTCTGGGAAAAGATTGCCTTTACTATCAATTATTTGGTTATATATTTTTCTATCCAAATTATATATAATAGTTCTCCTGGCCATTATTTTTTGTGATGCATATATTACCCATACAAATTTTCCTTGTGTTTTTCTCAGTAGTATATTATATTCTGTCAGTATTAATTCCTTTGTTTTATTGACATTGATAATTATTGATGATTTTTACATTAGTTGAAATGTCAAGTTAAATGAAATTATTAAAATTAAATAGGACAATTGATTTAAACCATCACTTTTAAAAATCCTGTCATGTAGTTTAAGACATTACATATCAAAACTAAAAAGTTGACATTACTTAAAAGATATTTAGTTTAATGAATGTCAGCCCATAATTTCTAGTGGAAAGACAGAAGAAATTATATTGACTGGATTCTAATAAATACTAATGGTAGAGCTTGTCTGGCTTCAAAGAACATTGTTCAAAAATGCTAATGTGAAATTTGAATAATAAATTTGGAAACTAATACCTAAGTATGTTAAGTATGGCTGGTACTGAGCTTAGTTTGAATGGAAGTATTGGCATATTCATAAATTTATGAGGACCATAAATATATAATATTAATAAAATGTTTCAAAGTCCTGGATAAGTTTTTATTTTGATACATACTTGATAATATGATAGTTATCTCCAAAAAATGTAGTGCTTTACATATTTGTTTACATTAAATTTGAAGTATATGCTAAGTTTGAATGAATGTCAATATGCTTCTTTGGTAAAAGTCTCCAAAGAAAACTGTGTGTGTATATACCTAGATAAACTTTTATAAAAATAAGTTCTAATCAGGTCCGGGGATTTAGCTCAGTGGTTTCAGTGCCTGTTTTGCAAGCACAAGGGCTGAGCCTGTAATCCCAGCATTTGGGAGGCAGAGGCAGGGGGACTGCTGTGATGTGAGTTTGAGGCTGAGCTCAGGGCCAGCCTGAACTACTAAACAAGACTTTGTCTCAGAAAAACAAACAAACAAAACAGAACAAACAAGTTCTAATGAAGAGTTAAAGTGATTTGATGAATGAAACATAATCCTTTTGTCATTGGGTTATTTAGATAATAACTTTATTTCTTTATTTCTTATGTGTATAACTCTGCCTAGACTTTGACATAAACCAAGTAATCTGAATGTATTCAACAATATAATTCATTAAATATTTTAACATCAAAAATAAACATTACTGAAAGTCCTCTAAACACTAATATTTCATAATTGTGATTAGGTTTTCAGTTGTGAGTAACTGCTGTATAAAATATTTTGCTCACTACTTTCACTTTTACACTATAATAATATACAATTTGTTTCTTTATATTTTCTGTTCTTTAGTTTTCTGATTTTTTTTTCTTCTTTCAGACAGGGTCTTGCTTTGTAGTTCAGACTGGCCCTGAACTCACTATGTAGCCCAGGTGAGCCTCAAACTCACAGCAATACTCCTGCCTCTGCTTCCTTAGTGTCTGAATTTACAGGCATGAGCCACCATGCCCAGCAAGATTTTAAAATTTTATTAGAATATTTTCGCAGTCCACACAATTTATAATCATCTTGTGGCATAGTTGCATACTCAGTGAAGTGCTTTCATTTTCTTTTTTGACAACAACACAATTATTTGTTTCAGTAAATGGATCACAGAGTCCTTAGAAATTAAAAAACTTACTGTTAGATGTAAAACTGATACGTAGATTTTCTTTTTCTAAATCCAATGCTTTTATCTTGTACCTGAGTTTCATAGTAAAACATAATAGATTTGATCATTTAATCACTGTAAAGATACATAAACCAAAATACCATCTTTATTTATTTGGTTCATTGAGACAGGGTCTTGATATGTAGTTCAGGTTGGCCTTGTGGCCTAGGCTAGCCTAGAAATCTGGCAGTCCTCCAGTTTAGCCTCCCAGATGTTGAAATTATAGCCATCCACCACCATACCCAAATACCAAAATACCTTTTTGTTTGTCTGTGACAGAACTGGAGATTAAACTCTGGCCCTTATAGATCCAGGTAGGCCTTGTTCCACTGAGCTAAATCCCTGGCCCTTCCTTTTTTCACAGTATCATTTTTAATTAGGCATGTTTTATCATCTTATGTTTAATGATAGAAGCCATAGTGGTTTTATTTTCATTTAAATAACAATTACTTATAAATTTCATCCTAATATTAAACATTGATAGTTTTCTTTATTCTTTATTATACAGCAAAATGGATGAAATTCTGTGTTGTGGTTTTTAAAAATTAATTTAATTAAAAATGAATTTATTGACTACCTCCCAACAGTGGTAAAACAAATTTTCAACAATTCCAATAAAGTTATGATTTTAGTTATCAAACCCTGGATATTACATTCTGGTTTTTGTTTCTTTGAAAACTATTATTTTAAAATGCAATTCACATTTCTTTTTTTAGATACCCAGATTTCAATGAAGATATAATCTTCAGTACATTTTGTCTTCTACCCAATTTGTTATTTAATGGTAATAAACTATATTTTTCTCTCAGAGTCTTATATTTGTTTTCACATGACCTATTTTTAGATTGCACAGAATTTATATTAGCTTTCTTTCTGCTGCTGAATGTCCAATATTGTCTATTGTGTCTGCACTTAAGAGAGCATTCAAAAACTGATATTTTTTCTAGTACCATGACAAGAATCCACTTGAAAATGTCTTTGTATATAGAATTTATATGCAACAAAGAGTATTTGTTCTTATGACAAGGGATATTCACTGTGGAATGGAGACCAGGGTCAGGAAATTTATGTAACCCAAATTTTATGTATTCCTTGGAGTGTCAACAGTTTTGAATATTGACATGTTAAAATGTTCTCACAAGGATGAGAAAGGAAGGTGTTACATCTAAGATTGCATATTTGAAGAAATCATACAATATGAGGGATGTATTTGCCAAAAATGACAAATTCTAAGTGCTGGAAATAAATTTAATTTCTAGATTGCAATTTGAAAAGAAGAAAATTCTAGATGGTGATTAAGGCAGTGATCTCTTTCTCTGTATACTCTTTAGAGAAATTTAAATGGTCCATGGAAATTATTCTTTTGCAAGATAGCCCTGTTCACACCATGATGATTATCAAAGTTCACCTGTCTTAAGGCAGTAAACTCAACAAAGCCTGGCCTAGAAAACTAGTTTCTTTCTTTTGTTGTAGGAAAGAGAAAAATACAATTTAAACCCCCAACAGGAAGATAGCATGCTTTGCCACCAGCTGCTGTCCTGAGTCACAAGTCTTCGATTGTTCCCAACTCTGAAGAGTTAGACATGAGTTGCATAAATTGAAATACGGGAATATGATTGAATCTTCATGATTGGTTTATAAAGAAACAACTAATTATAGATTGTCTATACACAGAACTTGGAAATACATGACAATAAATTGATTTGCAAAATTCATGTGTTCTAGGGCTGAAACAATGCGGACTCTGCATCTTTTCTTTTATCCATGACTCCTCATCCCGTCTGCTGTCTGATTTAGAGAGACCTCCTCAGTTAGATGCTGCAATACCTTGCAACACTACCCTTTAAAAGTTGGTGCTTTTCCTTGTAAAAGATAATGAAACACCAGCTGTGAACAATGAAGACCTAAGGCAAGCAGGTTTAAACTGACCTAAATTCAAGAAGATATTAGATTTATTTCAAAGTAAAAATAACATTCACTTTCAGGTCATCAAAAACTTATTCAAAATATAATAGCACAAGGGTCCTCAACCCTGTTAGGAACTGGGCTGAACCACAGGGGAAGAGCAATGGCCAATCAAGCCAAGCTTCATCTGTGGCTCCAGCTACTCCTCACCAGTTGCATGACTGCTGAGCCCTCCTCCTATCAAATCATCTGTGGCCTTAGACTTTCCTAGGATCTCGAAACCTACTGTGAATTGCACATTCCAAGGTTCTGGGTTGGGAGCTTCTCCTGAAACTCTGGTCAGACCAAATTTAGCCATTCTGTGCTGGGGGGACAGGTAGGAGCAACATTTTGCAACATATTCTGAGTTAGAAGGACTGAAGCTTTGCTGCCAGCCATTCCAGATAGTAGCAGAAGATGACAAGGAAAACAGTATCGTGGGTTTGGGAAACCATGGATTCAATTCCTAGTGCTTAACTTTCCTAGAAACACACTGGAAAAAAAATGAGGGCAGTGAAAAAAGAGGAATCTCTAAGTACTGTGTGTCTACAGGCGGGAGCATGCCCCTGTAAACAATGGGGAAGTTGAATTGCAAGTTTCAAAGGAAGTTGTCAACTGTGAAGTACTCAATTTCCATTTATGTTGAACAGATATAATGCTACACATTTTAACAACTGTTCAGCGTGTATGAACTATGCAGAATTATTCCTACATTTCTTCCATTGTGTAAAAGAGAATGGGGTAACAGCAGGCGGCAGTGGGGGAGTATGAGTTTTTCTTTCTCTGTCCCTTGACCTGCTTGTGAACAGTCAAATACATCTGCCCAAGACACCATTTGAGGAAGTAGTACAGTAGGAAGGTTCAGCAGAGATTTTCCAAGTACCTGCCATCAATTAAAAACTTTACGTATGAGGTAGTAAATACATGTTGCAAGGTAGTCAGTGTCCAGAAAACATTACCATGAGGGACTTATAAGCAGAGTATGTCTGGGTGGGAGTTTGGCTTCTGTTTGTGGTTACATGGTTGATTCTTTAAAATGAGTATTTTCTTTTTTTTCTCCCCAAATTTCCTCTCCATTCTTACTGTTGATTCAATGAGGTATGTAATAATATTCCAATAAATTCCTGTCCGCCACAGTTCAGCAGTCACTTTCTATCTCCTGAAAGCCAAATCCTGACTTTGCACTTTGTTAGATTTCTTTCAAATACACTATCAATAAATTTCTTTCTGGTGATCAAAAACTATTTTGGAACATGAGTGAAAAAAATGACCAGATCAGATGTGTGTTTACAAAAACATTTAGTTGATAGAGATGATGGACCACAGATGTTAAAGATACAAGGATGATGCGTATAGTTAAAAGGCTATTGAAATTGTTCAAAGGAGAAGGGGGTCTAGAGAGGGGGAGGGGAAGGCAAAGAATAGAAAAAAAATTGAAGGTAAATAGGAAATGTGGAAACAAATATGTATAAAGCAAGTGGAAGGGCTGAGGGGAAGGCAGGGCAATGGGAAATAATAACTAGGGTATGTCATGTGCATGTAGGTACTAATTCTCAGTGTTGAATGAGATCATAATGTCTACTCAAAATGTACCAAAAAACCCAATTAAAAAGGCTGCTGAAATTGTTCTAGTTAGTGTGGATGAGGCATTTACCTTACATGGTAATAATTGTTAATGGGAGATATAAGAATTCATAGTCCTTTTGGATTATTTCAGAAGTGTGAAGATACTAAGGAATACAAAGCTCAAACTGCTCCCTAGGTATCGTCTAGGGTGACTTTAAATGCATAGAAAGAGCTGCAGAGAGGAAATTGAGTAAGAGTGTGAACAGAGAGAAGGAAAAGCAAAGCAGAAGTGCTGAGGAGACACAGGAGAGAGTGATGTGGAGAGGGGAGCTTTTCAAGTCGTCAGGAAGAACCGAAGTCAGAAACTAACTGTGGGGTGTGCAGGAAGGAGATTAGCAGAGAACCGAGGATTTCAGGTGCAGCGGGGTAGGGGGCAGGTGGAAGCCAGATTGTAGAAGACTGATTTCAGGGTGACCAGCTTAGCAAAATGAGTGCAAGTTATTCCCTCGTGAGCGCACATTGAGCCATCTGAAAAATAAATGGTGTGCTGGGAACACAAACAACAGAGAACTCCAGGAAGACAGAAAATAAGCAGAGCACAGTGATAATTTGAGACTGGTTCTGTGAGTCATCATTTTCTTGCTGGTAAACCCGCGAGGACAGCAAGCACATAGTAGGTGCTCTCGGGGATGGAGGTCAGGTGTGCCAAGCTTGGACTCCGTATTTCAGGCCACAGTTTGTTGGTGCCTCTTTGTCTGCAGATGGAGAAACCCACATTTGTTACTTCTCTGGTTCTTCCTTGGGACTCGTCTTTTTTATGGAATGTAATATGTGCTATATTCACAGAAGCAACTTTAGGTCTTGAAATATCTAACTGGCTATAATAGGTTCACAAGATGTTTATTGAAATTTAAACAGACATGAATAGATAGAATGTGTAACCTGATGAGAATACAGCAAACATCGCCTTCTTCTCTACACTCTTTCAGCTCTAAAGACTCCATTTAAAAGATTAATTTTCATTTGTATTACTTCCCCATTTTAAGTTCCCTTCCGGTAGAAGGAAAGTTTGCGAAGTAAATTGTACATACTGATAAAGATTTTAAAGTGGTTTTTTTTTTTCATAAGATAAAACATAAAAGTTGTTTTTTGTTTATTCTAACCTTAAGGGAAATAGGAATGGAAGAAGATATTCCACATATGGAAGCATTACAATATATAATTAGGCCATGTTTTATATTACTCAATTACAACTTTAAACAGAATGCTTAATGCTGTTATAATCCCTTGCTTCTCTCCAATCAAAGCGAAGTAAGCATTTCTGACACACTACTGTCTTGATTACTGTAGAATCAGAGAATTATAAGACATATCAAAAGTTCAGCTAGTTTTGTAATTGCCTCCAGCCCCATGGTATTTTGAAAAAATGATTGAGAATAAGTTTTTGCAAACATGGGTAAGAGTGAAAACTTTAAAATAATATTGAAAATGGAAGTAGGGAGGCACTCCTTTCTTTGACTAATGTTTGAAATTCTAATGCTTGAAGCAATTACTTTAAATATAGGATAGTTTAAAATTCATTATAATATAGTTTTTCCAATTGTAAAATAGAAGAATAAATTAATACGAGCAGCATAATAAAACCAATACAAATTGGGCTGGGGATTTAGCTCAGTGGTTCTGGCGCCTGTCTTGCAAGGTCAAGAACCTGGGTTTGATCCCCAGTAATCACATAAAATACTGGGTGAGGAGACTCATGCCCCAGCAGCAATCAGTACCACATACCACAGTGCTGGGCATGGTGGCTCATGCCTGTAATCCCAGCACTCTGGAAGCAGAGGCAGGAGGATTGCTGTGATGTGAGTTTGAGGCTGAGCACAAGGCCAGCCTGAACTACAAAGTGAGACCCTGTCTCAAAAAAACAAAACAAAACAAAGCAATACAAATGTAGAGAACATCATTACTTTGAACCAACTGTGTAATATTTCTGAATCAAATGATTGCTATGATTTGCTGCCCACCAGCCATAGACCCCTCATTCGGTCACTGTGCTTACTTAAGCTTCTGTCTATCATAACACAACTCAGTTCTAACAACTGCAGTTTCTGTGATGTGTTGTAGAGGCCAGTCAGGACCGAGTGGGGTGGGGCTAACTTCACCTGCAAAGAACAGAGGTGGAGACAGAGAGGGCTTCTCCACCTGGGTGATTTTGGAACTAATAGATTAAAGATAGTATTTTCTTCAGTGACTAGAATCAGAGTCTTGATGCTACTGAAACGCTAGCTGAATTTTGTCTCTATCACTTTGTGGCTTCTCTTCCTTATCGCTTGATTTTTCTGTTAATGAAACCATAATTCCATTGTGTCTTAGCTCTTCCAAGGAGAGAAGTGTTGAAGAAGAAATGTAAATGGCAGTGGGATATTCACCGAAGCCAGAGAAAGTGGATACTATTGTGATTGGATCCTATGTAGTCAGTCACAACCCATGTGCGCAGAAGCCCTCCTGGGAAACACAGGAGTCACCACTCCATTCCAAGTGGCAAGAGGAAGATAGGAGGGAGATGGAAGCCAGGGAAGGGAGACTGTGACCTTTTGGAAACAACAAATAGTTGAATATGACCAGAATCCTTAGGGGCTGGCTCATGTGAGTAAAAAGGAGACAGATAAAGATGTAAAATGTCAGATAGGCCTAGTACCAAAAGCTACTGAAGCAATGGTGGAGCCATCAACCATATGAATGACTGGTTTTTTTTGTGTGTGTTTGTTTTAATTCAGATAACTTTTATTTTGCACTAGACTTTTAAAAATATCTTTACTTTCTTTATGAATGTTCTTGTGAATCTAAAAAAGAAGAGGTGGGGGGCTGATAAAAATTAACATGACAAAAAATCTCTTTCCCAAAAACACTTGCTTCTTTCTAATATTGAAGCAATCTCATATATTTACCTTGCAATTAATTCTGTGTATTTTGTGGACTTACACTGGTCAACATGTGAACCATGCAAAGATTAAAAAAAAACACATGGAACTTGGATCACACAAAGATAGGATGTAATTATATGATAGTATCTTTGAGTTTAGGACACATTAAACTTTTGACTTTGGTCTTCTCTCATCCTTTCACTTGGCTAAAGGTAACATTTATGAATGACTGTAAGTGATAATCTAGAAGTCACAACTGGGAATTAGGACTCTGAGTATTGTTAGTGTTCTTTTTAAATTAAAGTGCAGCAACACACAGGAAAATGTGTGCACCATTAGTCTAAGGCTCATGCCTTTTCACAAACTGAATGTACTTGTGTCACTATTACCTCAATCAGAAACAAAAGATTAGTTGTTTGACATTTAAGGAACATATTTACATGGGAAGATTCTGAAGTTTGAAATTAATATCTGATATAGAAAAGATAGATGAAGATTTTCAAAGAGCTGAAGAAGAGGAGAGGAAAGTCTAAATCAGTATCTTATTAGTGGAGACAAAAACACAAGATATTTAATGTCTGAATCTTTAAAAAATTTTCAGTGAAGAAATGTAGTGCATTGGCGATGGAGCTTGCAAATATTTTAATTATTTTGATTTAGTAGGGACAGGTACATAAGAAATTTAAAACATCTTAAGTACTTAAAGAGTGTTCAAATGACATAATATCTAACAGTAAAATGTAGAAGAATTTTTATTCAGACAAATAAATATTTTAATGGGAAATTCCATGAGGTTTATGTAATAAAATTAGATTCACCTCTAAAATATACTGAAAGTCCTCATGAATCTTGATGATCTTTACGTGTCTTTTAATTTTCTCCTTGCAAAAATTATGAACACTGAGAACATCCTGTCAGTCATCTGTTCTGGTTAATTTCACAGGAAGACAGGGATGGAGGCTCAGCAGATGATATGACCTTTGCTCTTGGAATACTGTGGGTTAAGTCATAGCTCTGCAGGCATCTGTCTTTTTGTTTTTAGCTCATAGAAGGCAGAGAAATGATTGGTCTCTGTTCTGTGTATCTACTCATGAAGCAGAATGATACGGTAGCAAGAAAGCTAGGCTGGAACATAGAAGACATTCGTACTAGTGCAGCTCCTGTCTAATCTTGATTATGGGCTTTAAGTGTTTAGTGTTTTCAAAAAACCTTGGACTAATTGGGGTTAAATATCTCATTTTCCTTGGTACAACTATCTTGCCCAACTTCTTACAAGTTTTTTGTTTTTTGAAATTTTGCCTTGAGTCTCAAAATGTTACTAAATATTTTAGAGTTTTATTTTTTATTCATAAAGTGACAAAATTCATCTCAAGATGTGGATAAGAATAAAACTCAATATTTTAAACTACTTTAGTTCCAAGATACTATCAAAATTATGGAAGCTGTGACTGATGTCTCTGTCATGTTTCCTGTTTCTCACTCACATTTTCCATTGCAGAGGGAGTACTTCAAGTTGTAAGGACACTCAGTTGTGGACGGATTTCTGTAGACTTGAACGTATGCAGGCAGAGGCTCGGCGGGGTACTTTGGTTTGTTAGATGTCGGTTTTGTTTTTAAATTTGGCTCAGCTGGTGTTCAGCAGTTTCCAGGTGAAATACATCTCATTATCAACATGCTTCTGTGTTCAAAGCTGTTCTGTGTCAACATGATTTGAAATTAATTTTATTCTAAATGTTTAATGGACTCTTTCTAAACTTAAAGTAAATCTCCACAATACAGTCAGAAGTGTGAGGCAAGCTATTCTGTTATAGACTGGCATTTGGGGCCCCCCAAGTTGGATTGTTGCTTCTATCAATAGGCCTGTGGTATAGACAAACGTTGCAAACCAATAACACATATGCATAAATATCTAAGTATAATTTGTCAGTGGTTAACTGTTTTACTCATCTGACATCTCAACCTGGAAACATGAATGGAAATATTATTTTCCATCTTTGTTTACATGCTTTGTGGTTCTCCAATAATTTGTGGGTTTCTTTGGGAAACATTGCTGGGAATTGTAATTTCATGGTGTGCTCCTGAAGGAGTTTTCTAACAAAGATAGGGAGGAAACAGGTATTTATTGAACTTCGTCCAGGCATCAGTATTATCTTTTTGAATCTCACTGCAGCTTTGCAAACTATATTGCTTTTTTTACAGTTGAGAAGGTTAGGACTTGAAGAGCTAAACTTACTGTTGGTCCTGTACTTGACTTTAGAGGACTGGAATTTGATTCAAAGACCAGGGACTTCTTGTATTGTCATATCATATTCCAGTACAAATTCTCAATGCTGAATGTGACCATAATGTGCATATATAATGTACCAATAAAGATTTGAATAAAAAAAGGATGTGTCTTTTGTTAACTTTGACAGGAGCAGATTAGAAAGATCGGTATAGAGCATCTCTATGCTGAGATAAAGAAGTAACCCTCTTCCTGTGCTTCCTGTATTTTGTAATTTCTATGGTAAGAAATTTGCACAGAATAATTTTTTATATCAAATAATGAATAGTTTACACCTTTGGAAGGTATTTTTATATAGTACACATAATGTCTTTTCAAAAGCACATGTATATATGTATGTGAGATTCATAACTTACATATTACTTAGAACATACATAGTGTGTATCATATATAACTTACACAGCATATATGCTTTGTAATACACATATGTATTCCCATCTATAGGAATAGATATATCCTATATATGATGTATCATAAACATATGCTAGGTGATATAGAATACAATGCCAGTAACATTTATGCATGCTTGCATGTACATGTTGAATGTACAAACACATATAATCCAAAATAGTTAAGGTCTTAGAATAGATGTTTAGGTGACTCCACATCCGTGTGTTAAATTTTGGTTAAAAATACAAAATTTTTAAAGCCTTAAAACTTGAGAAACAAATTATGTTCATGTTATTTCAAAAGCTGCTGCAGGAAACTTGGTCTATAAAAGTATATACCTCCCAGAAAATAGCACATTATTATTAGCTATTAACTGCATAATCATGAGATTATTAGTGTGAAATCATTTCTTTTTAAAAGCTTCCAAATAAACTTAAATGTATAGTCAAACATAACTATATATAACTCCCAACAAGAGAGTTGAGAGACACTCAAGGCAAATGCCATGACTATGCAGTGTGACAGCAGTGCCAGCAGCACACAGTCAGGCTTGTCGCCCTCTGTGACATCTCCTGCTGTTGGCATGGGCTGGAGCGTGCTGCAGCTCCGTCCTTAGACATGCTGCTTACATGACACACATGTGCAGTGATATGAAGTGCTCCCTTTAGATGGTGGGAGAAGAATAGAACAGCTCTCAGTAATGAAGGCTCAGGAGGAGTATTATCCAGGTACCTTTAAAGCTGCCTTGTTTTCTTAGGTCAAGTCCACGGGCTTCCCTGAGGCCCCAGGAAGCTGTGTGTGACAGGGCCTGCGTATCTTTCTCTTTGCTCTCCCCACTTCCCTGTGCTCCTCCAGCCTCCTTTCCCTCTTCCTACATGCTAAGTTTCTGACACTGTTTCCTTCCAGGAAAGTGTACTTGGCAGTATGCATGTATTAATAAGTCCGAATTCCACAAGTAATAGAAGCCTTTGCTTTACAGAGTTTCAATGAAATATCATATTTTATTAATAACTGAAACACATTCTTCTCACTAAATTATTAGAAGGTATTTTAAATATGTTATCTTCCTTTACTGTCTGTCCTCTGCCTACAGGCAGAAAAGAAGAGAAATTCTTCATCTAAGCAATAATTAACCTAAGAATCCAGGGTGAGAATCTAATGGTACTTCTATTTGAGAAAAATCAATATGCAGAAGTACTTTTGAAAGTTTTCTTTACTTGTAAACATGATAGAAATTTACCTAATTTTTAAAGAATGCAGTGCTCTCTCCTGCGTAACTGATGAATTGACACTGAGATTTTCTGTGTGAGAACAGGACATGTTATTAGGTTTCAGCTGTCATGAAGTCTGTTGTTAAAACTGTGTCCACAGTGTGGTTCCAGTGAAAACTCTTACCAGAGGCCCTGGTTACATAACACAATCTAGTATTGTGATCTCGGGACAAATTTTCTCATCAGCCAAATAAAGATAGTAATAGAACTTTTAATATAAGTGATAAAAATTTAATGAGGTAAAGACTTCAAGCACAGCACTTGGCACACTGTAGCTACTCATTGTTGGGCCTTCTTGTTTTTTATTAAAAAGTTGCTTCAATTGCAAACTTGGTATTCCTTCTGGATAGAGGAAAGCTATGTTTCAGAACGTGATTTCACTGGTCTGCTTCGCTGGGGTAGAGAGATGAGATTCCCTAGTTGTGGTCTGTGAGGCTCACATCAGAGAGAGAAGTAGTTCTGAGAGATTTAACATGGATTTGGGGCCTTTGAGGAAGAACTTGGGCTAGAACAAGGGAGATGAATAACATGGCAGGAAGCTGGGGCTTGTGGAGAAACAATGAGTAGAGGACCTTCTATGAGAAGAATTTTTGAAGGACTTTTATCAATAGAGATGCCGAGTATTTAAGTTATCTGTTCTAATGGTACAGTCATGCTAGCCCTAAAATTTCAACGTAAAGTCAATCAATGAACATGTAGCATTTTAAGAGTAAATGGCTGGGACGCTAGTGCTGGCACTGGGGCAAACACAAGGCACACAGTGCTGTGAAAGGCAGTCATCAGAGAGGAGAAACGCCCCCACCCACCACCCGGAAATGACCTTCAGAGGTTTCGGAGAGATGCATGATCTCTAAGTATATCTGAGATGAAATTATGCACTCACTTTTTATCTATCTCTTGAAAAATGGTGGCCTAATGCAAATGAAAGTTTTAGCAGCATTTAATTTATGACATTACTAATGAGTAGGACAGCGGACTCTGGAGAATTAGGATAGGACATACACAACAAGCAGGCCACCCTGGAACTGGTGTCTGTAGTATTAAAGACCTACAACTTTCAGAGATATTCCAGCGAGCTGTCTGAGGTAGGAGTCATTCCACTGTCTTCAGTTTGGGCTTTCATCTATATATAAATTCTGTACATCTCCCTCTACCGTCTAGCTACCCTTTTCCACTTACACCTGTTGAGGCCTTTTTTCTTGTGCTTACTTGCGAAACTGACTGCATGTTTTCTCTTCTTTGTTACACTCTAAGTTCCAGTCCTCGCGAGAAAGAGAGTCATTGTACCAGCTCATCTTTCTAACCCTGAACTGTCAGTGTTCGCTCTTGTGTCTGAATTTTACCTGCTATACGTGGTTGAAACAGATTTCCACCAGAAAGTGTGTCTGGTATATGCTTTCCAATTAATCAGATATTTTCAGGTGTTAATTTATCCCATAGTAAGTTTCTTTAGTACCACTGTGAACACAGGATGCACTTTAGTGGTTTTTTGACCAAATTTTTCTGGCCCGTAGTATATTTTAGAAGAAAGAATGAGAGTGAGTTGACCGGAACTCAAGTGACTTTGTTGAGTTTCTGTCTTCTGTGGAAATCACAAGCTTTGGTTGAAGCTTTTGAATAAAGAACCCTCTTGTGAAGACAAAATGAGTGACACAGCCCAGTAGGATGATTCCCAGGTTGAAAGCTAAAAATAAGCAGGTAAACATCTGCATACATGCATTGCAAGAGAGATGCCAGAGGATCGTTATACATTTCCTGTCCTCCAAACAGAGCCCACATATTGAATAACTGAGTGACAGGCAATCTGGCCTATCCATATGACCATATTGTTTCCATCCCCTAATTAGCCTGGTCCTCACTGTGCTGATGAGGAAACAGATGTATGAACCAGCAAATTACCTTCATCTCGCCTCTGAACAAAAAAAACAAAAAAAAGAGCATTTAATTGTCTCATTTGAACTTGAGCCATTTAGATGCAGTAAAGTGGAAATATTCAAGGAGGGAACACTGTTTTTTAAAAACATGTTTTCTTTTCATTTAGAAGTTACCACAGAATAAAGATTTGAATTATAGGAGTTTGGCAACTTGAGGTGAAAATGATTAGTTATTAGAAGACTGAGAGCCAGTTGGTTCATTAATTGACATGTGGATCATAGAGAGAAATGTGAAGTGTTTGTGGTCCTGAGGGTCTACTACACATTTACTTTCCATGCCTCCTTCTCAGTCAAATTAATTGTTATGGTTCCTTTTGTGTTCTTTATCTGATTACGTTGGAGGTGTAATTTCGCATACCTATCCAAGTACCAGAAGTGTAGGGAGGAAAACTTGTGCCAGGGAGGAACTAATGAGAACCCGACAAGCGCCCTGACAGGAAGACACAGATGTCTCTCAGCTTTGGATTCTGCCTTCCAGTCCACACTTTGTAGTGCTCTGTTATTTTTATTCGCATCTCTGTAACTTTCAGAACCTCACAAAGTTTTAAGTGGTGATAACTGTTAGATAAGATTTATTGGATACTTAGAAGTTAGTAAGCAAATACCAAGTGTCTCACATAGATCATTTCATTCCATGTTTACCTGAATGTGATATCGTCCCTATGCCATTTTGCAGATGAGGCAGTGGAGGCTTAGGGAGTGGGAAGACACAGAATCTATGTTCTAAAAGTGCAAGTAGAAGCAGAAAAAAAAAGTAGTTAAAATCCTCCTGATTAAATATAGACTTCTGAAACATCCTTTGCTTTAGCCATCCTTTTAAACATCCCTTGCTGAAACATCACTTGCTTTATCATGAAATAAGAGTCAGTATCTGAGGCCAGGCATTTAGCTTAGTGTTCCAGTGCTTCCCTTACAAGGACAAGAGCCTGGGTTTGATCCCAGGTAACCACATACCACAGTGCCAGGCATGGTGACTCACACTTGTAATCTCAGCACTTGGGGGGCAGAGGCAGGGGGATTGCTGTGTGTTCCAGCCCCACATGGGGTACTTAGTGAGTTCAGGTCCAGCTCGCACTACAAAGCAAGACCCTGTCTCAGAAAACTATAAAACAAGTGTTACCATATGGACACATGGCAGCTTTCAAAGGGTACACATTACATACTGAGCTAAGCATTATGACAGACAGTAAAAGTGTGTGTGCATGTATGTGTGGCAGCGGATTCTTTTTAAGTTTAAGGGCCAAGTGGTATTTCCAGACATCACTGGGGAACTGAAATCAGAGGAGGTAGGCAAAGAGTCATTGTTACAAGGATGTGATCTGATTTGTGTCCCTAAAAGTGATGTCTTTGTGGAGAATGACATGGGAAAAGGCAAAGAACCCACCACAAAACTTCAGGTCAGTGAGGAAGGAGTGTCGGCAGAGTGGGGATTCAGAAGGGAGTGGAGAGCTGAAGTGATAGAGATCTGTCTAGGATGAAGCCTTGATAATGCAATCCTTATTATTTTTATTTAATTAAAAAGACTCCAGTAGACTTTTGTTTGGAAAACACACTAGTTTGAGAGACTAGAAACAGAGATCATTATATTACTTTTCATCGTGTTTTTATTTCTAAAATAACTAGTGTTATCTGCGTGTCACCATATTAGTTATGAAATAATCCCTACTTCCTCCCTGTCCATAAGCCCATAGAAGATATATAAGTAAGTAATAATATGGTCTCATTGAAATAACATAGTTCCTTAAATTAGATCATAGAAAGTATTTGTTTTAGCTTATTTGTACAAGAAAGGTTTACTGGGGGAGGCAGCAGATATGATATTTCTAATAGGATGAAGAGAAAAGTAAAAATTTTGAGATAAGTTTAGCACCTATCAGATTTTCAGGAGACAAAGGGTGTCAGAGACATTCCTGGCTACATAATTTGCAGCAGAAGGAGACGTGTTCTCTTATTAATAGTGTCAGTGTGTTTAAACCAGAGTGGTAGAGAAGCAGAGGACTCTGTTAAGTGGAAGGCTGTCACAATCACTCAGGTTGTCTGTGGAGACGTGGTGGGCAGGAGCTAGACGAAAGCTGGGAATGTGGATAATGGAGGAAAAGCAAGAATTAATCCAAAACTTGTGGATGTTGAAATTATGAGAATCAAAGAGTTGACTGTGGCCAGGAAGAGAGAATAGACAAGGACAGAACCGTGGAGACTCTCAAAATTCCCAGAAGCCTATTAATAATGCCTTCACTGCAGAGCATGATTGTCCAGAGCACTTGCCCCAGTGGACAGGCAGGATGAGGTACTGTGATGCCAATGGCTTTTTCTCTAGAGGTTGTGAGGCCCTAATGCATACCCTGGTGTCTCCCAACAACACCAAAATTAGTTTCTGTCTGCCAGCACAACATGGAGTTAATACCACTGTGAGATAGGCACAGTTACCAGGAAATTAGCCACTTTGAGGCTCATTACTTTTCCATGCCTCCTATATGCCTATATTTTAATTAATAAGCATGCAGTCACCTTCTGTTTACAAAGTGCATGTTTGTGTCATACTCTGAGTCCCTGTTTTGCCTATCCTTTCTGAAGTGTGTTAGGCTTTTAATTGATTGCTTTATCACCTACCTCTCATTTACTGTCTTCTCTGCTTAGGGCAATTAAATGGAAAGAGTATCACCAATAAAATAAGTGAAAAATTATTTTTATATTCTATGATTTTCAAGTTGTCATTTGTATTTCATTAAAGTATAATTTTAAAGATTTTTGTAATTGGATTTTGTTAGCAATTATAGTGCATTGCTAGGCTGTATTTATTTTAAAATTTAGAATTAATGGGAACATTTAGACATATGGTTAAATCTCATAATGTCATGAAATATTTGCTTTTTTCACAGTATTTAAAGCTCCTCATAGTTTTTAATTATTCTGTTTGGCTTATTCAAAACTGTAACAAAATCTTGTTAGGTGTTCTTATGTGCTCTGAAGAAACCATTTCCCGAACAGATGAAAATTTCAATTTTACTAAGCTGTAATAGTTGCACCTGTGCTGAGGATTTAGCTCAAGTGGTACTGTGACTACCTTGGAAACACAAGGGCATGAATTCAATCTTGGTACCACCAAAAAAAAAATGCACCTATATGCCAAAATTAATGAAATATTTTTTTCTTTTCCATTTAATTTTCTCTTTTTGGAATTTTAAAAAAATCTTTTTCTGATATATAAAAACATACAAACTGTCTATGTATGTATAAGGTAACATGTGATATTTCCATACACATGTATTATCTAATTTTCAAATCAGAGTAAATACCCCATTTCCTCATTTTAAAATACTGAAAGGTCTTCCTTTTATTTGAATATAGAGTACATTATTATTATATTTAGCCAGCATAATGTGGAGTAGCATAAGTTAAAGTTCGTTCATGTCCCAAATTTATAATAGATTCTCCCCAAAATTCCACAAGGAGTCAGTCATTTTCAGAGTGCTTCATACATGCCAATCTTATTATCCTATTCATTATTGTTAAGTATAGTCTGTTGTTAACAATGTTTGAAAAGGGAATTAAAAATTAAGTAACTATTGGCCAGGTGTGGTGACTCATGTCTGTAATCCCAGCACACAGGAGGCAGAGGCAGGAGGATTGCTGTGAGTTTAAGGCTTGCCTGGATTGCATAGTGAGTTCAAGGTCAGCCTGAACTACAAAGCGAGACTCTGTCTCCAAAACAAAGCAAAACCTAAAAAAAAAGTAACTATCATTATGTAATATGTTGCTCAAAGCTATCTTCTTGGCCATGGGAAAAATTTACTTTATGGGTGTTTTCCCCTTGTTTTCTTAATTTAATTAGCACATTCTTTTCCCAGAATCATTGCCCAGGTTTCATGATGTAAAACAAATTTTCACTTTGTCAAAGTGCATTTTGGGATCTGTTGCCACATTTTGGAAAATGGCAGGTGTAGAAACCTGTTTGTCTATGCCAGGTTCTGCAGAAAGGATAAATACAATGTTAGCCATCATGTTTCCCTGTCATGTTGATTACAAATATAGTCAGTAAGAGCAATTCCCAACTCTTGAGCCTGTCAGAAGATGAAGCAATTTTAACTATACAATCATAATAATCATATTCAAAACTAATTATTTTAATGCTTAATAACTAACAAAAATCAGTACTCTCCAAGTTGGAGAGTTTAGACACTATTAGCTCTGGTGTTTAAATCTAAAGTTCATTTGAACTTTACGATCATTTTAGAGCACTAGTTTATTACTGTTGTATGAATTTTGAATGTTACATGGACATTCACACAGCACAATGTTCATAACAAACTAGATTTAAAAAGAGATTGTGGGAGGAGAAGCAGAGAATGGCTGAAGGATGTAGAGAAATACTCAAGACACAACAGGAAGTGACTAAGTGAGGAGAAGATGGTGCAGGGCACGAAAGATTATCGAGTAGAGACATGTGGTAGACCCAAAATGTCTCTCAGAGCTTGATGTAAAAGCCTTGGTTTTGAGCTGATGGCACAATTGGAGGAATCTTGAAGAGGTGGAGCCGAGGGAACAGCCTCAGGAGCTTGCCGTTGCCTTTGGGAGGGATTTAGAACCCCAGAGCTATCCATTCTCTCTCAGCAACTTTTCTCAGACAAGATGCTGCCCTGCCACATACCCAAAGTAATAGGGCCAAGTGACCACGGGCTAAAAACTTTTAAGACTAGAAAGCAGAATTAATCTTTCCTCTTCTAGGTTGATTGCTTCCACAGGTTTTCACAGCGGTAGAAAGCAGAGTAACCCAGGAAGTGATGAAGCCTGACGTGGGAAAGTAGAAAATGGAGAAAAAGCTGTTCCTGACCAAGTGAGAGCCAGACACCACAGGCCTGGCTTTGAAGCCCGCCTTCACTGTTTATGTGTTTAAATGTGGACAGATGTAGGCAAGAATAGTTTGCCATTCTAATATTATTTCTGATTACAGAAACAGACCCTATCTGCATTCTAGACAGCAATGTGCCCTGGTGAGCTTTTGCTGATTAATAGTGTCTACTTGCTGATAAACGTTACTGTCTGCAAAAGTCTCTCTTAGCTGACCACTACTTGCTTTGCATAAGGCAGAAACATTGTAAAGAGACTGATTTGATCTAAGAAATTAATCTACTCATGTGCACAAATATCCAAACTTCTTGTGAGGTTCTACTTAAAAATGTAGTATCATCTTGGAAAAAGTAGAGCAAAATAGTTTGCTTGATTTCTTTTATTTATTTATTTCTTCTTTTTTTTTTTTGAAACAAGGTCTGGCTTTGTTGTTCAGGCTGGTCCTGAACTCATAGCAATCCTCCTGCCTCTGCCCCCCTAGTGCTGTGATTACAAGCATGAGACAGCACACCTGGCACTATGGCATGTGGTTCTGATTGCTGGTGGGCCTGAGTTACCATGCCTGGCATTGTTGTATGTGGTTACTGGGATCGAACCCAGGGCCTCTGAGCTAAATCCTTGGCCCCGTTTTCTTGATTTCAGTATAATAATTAAACATTCAATCACTCCTGAGGAAGATAATTAGATTTCAGGATCAGAAGGAGAGTCCTTATGCTGAGTCTTCCTGGGGTTCAGGACACCCTCTCGTGCAGACGTAATTCCTATTCAATTACACCTTCTAGCAGGGCAGAGAAGGCAGTCTTGTGTTCCGCCTTCAGAGTTCCTGGCTGCTGATGGACAAGTACTGTATGCAGTGTTTCACTGGGCCTGTAGGAGATTCTTTTGTCTCAGGAAAGGTTTGCATACCAATTACCCTTCTTTTCATTTCTCCATGTTTAATATTTAGACAAGGTGATTAAGCTTAAATTTTAAATTTCTCCATGTTTTTGCATGTCTCATAAATGGGATGGTAATTCTGCTTTATGAAACAGGCCAATTAATCACCTTTTGAACTGAGTTGTGAAGCTAATTGAATGAAACTGTCTGGGGACACACACAAAATAATTAGTTTATGCCTCTTCGGCTGTCGGTATTGTGGTATTATAATATGTCATTTTGCTGCCGTTGAGAACATGAATGCAAAATGATATTTTTCAATCTATTAAATAAGCCCAATTTGTGTGTAAAGTTTAACACCTAAAATAATTCACTGATTCTGTGGAAATAAGTATACTGTTCCTAATCTAGAAAGCAAGCCAATAAACATGTCAATTATGGTATTAGTGTATACCATGCATTCAGTCTCTCTCTTACTCTCTCTCTCTCTCTCTCACACACACACACACACACACACACACACACACACACAGATCTTCACATCCGTGACTTCCAGTTTACAGTTTCAACCAACTTTTTTTTTTTTTTAGTTTTTTGAGACAGGGTCTCACTTTGTAGTTCAGGCTGGCTCTAAACTCAGCTTTGAACTCAGCAACCATCCTGCTTCTGCCTCCTGAGTGCTGGGATTACAGGCATGAGCCACCACACTGGTCACTGTGGTATGTGGAACTGATTGTTCGTGGGTGTGAGTCACCACATCCAGCATTGTTGTATGTGGTTACTAGGGATGGAACCTGGGACCTTGGGCTTGCAAGGCAGGAGCTGGAACCACTGAGCCAAATCCCTGGCCATCAACCAACTTTTGAGGAAAAAACTGTATCTGTCTGAACATGTACAGATGAATCATTTCCTAAGTTATGTAGTGTTATAACTATTTTCACTGTGGTAGGTGTTATAAATAATGTAGTGATCATGTAGAGTACATGAGAGGATCACATAGATCACATGAGAATAGACTGGGCATGAGCATCCTTCATGCAACTATGCACACAAATCATATATAATGTTTTATTTACCAAAGATGCTTAGCCTTTGTCCCAACTGTAGAAATGATCCCTGCAAGTATAGTCTCAATGCTTACCCTTAATTGCCTTAGTGAATTTACATGAGCAAATCAGCAAGAGGCAACTGGATTGAGCCTAAGGAAAAGTCCTGTGTAGAATCAATATGTTGAATAAGAAAGTAATTTGAAGAACACAAACCAATAGTGCCTTTCCTTGTGAATGTAAAACCACTGTATTCTGCTACTTAACTGTAACCTTTGCCCTGTACAAGGCTGCCTGTTAAAAATCTGTGCTTAAAATACTTCTATTTTGATTATCTAGAAAAGCTAGTTTGTGAGTGACATGATAGTTTTTGATAAAACTTAGGACTTCCCAGTAAACTGATAAGTAATTGGGATACCAAAAAAAGAGAACGGTCTTTAGGATTTTGTTTCAAAAGGAGGGACATAGCTTGCTCATTTTCAGTCCCATAGTATAGCTCAAGTTCTTTATAGTCATTGAAGTGATTGTTAATGAACAAATGAATTAGGTTCTTTGCACTTGCAGCCATTTATTAAAAACTGTACTTCATTTTGGATACATGCCTCAAGCATGTCTCTAAAGTTTACCTTTTGGTGTTGAACTTTTTTCCTTCTCGGTTCAGCTCCTGCCTTACATTTTGCCGTCACCAGTTTCTGTCTGGATGTTAGTTCGTTCTCTAGCTAGGTCCCTCCTGCCTTGTGCCCTCGAATCTTCATCAAATGATTCCTGAGAGATCCTTCTCCATACAGACCAGAGTGACTCTTGTATGTGAAAATTCCAGTTTCTGGAGAATTGAGTCAAACCTGTAAACACAATCTTACTGGTACTTCATAGTCTCTCTGGATTCTGTGTTTCAGGATTAATCTTTGTTATATCTGTAACTGATGTATGTTTTTAAGTTGTATTTATTTTTTTAACATGTATGAATAATACATGATAATGGGGTTCGGTGTAATCAAATCCAGTCTCTTCCCATCTCCTCTTCCCACACACATTCCAGCCTCTGGTAATCACTGTTCTGCACTCCTATCAACACTTTTTTTTTTTTTTCAGTACTAGGGATCCAGTTGAGGGTCACTCTGCCATTGAGCCACATTCCTTTTGGACTTTCACATTGAGATAGGTTATTTTTAAGTTTCCCAGTCTATCCCAGAAATTAAGGTTCTTCTTTCTTAGCCTTCTGCATGGCTGGAATTACAAGTATACACCACTGCACTGTCCTGGTCAGCTTTTATCTTCTACATGAGATAGAACTGTAATATTTGTGTCTCCGGGCTTAGCTTATTTCACTTAACATGATATTCTGTTTTCATTCATATTGCCACAGGTGACAGCATTTACTTCTTTGTCTGAATAATGTTCCATTGGGTATATATTCCATATTTTCTTTATACATTCATTTGTTAATGGGTGCCTAGATTAGTACCATATTTTAGTCATCATCAGTATTGTTTCAATAGATGTGAACATGGGTCCATCTCTTTAGTATTTCATTTCATTTCCTCTGTTTGCATATGCAAAAGATGCATAGCTCGGTCAAATGGTAAAAGTATTTTTATTTTTACTGAGGAATCTCCATATTGTTCTCCATAATAGATATATTAACAACAGAGTGGGTGGAATTTGCTTTTTTATTACCATTACATTGAGTTTCTCAGTTTTTTTTTTAAACAAATGACACATTATCTCATCCATATACCCTCTTGTTAGAATACTATACTTCACTGCTATCGACCAGGTATATCTTATAAACTTCAATGTATCTTTCAATGCCCATTAACAAAGATTTTTAAAATAACCTTTGAGATTTCTCACTGCCAACGAAAATGAATGATTTATCTGCTTGTATATGTCATTTTCAAATGATACTGTAGTTCTTTATTTCCTCTCCACACTTAATTTGCTATCTGAATGTTTCTGGTTGGTAGAACATTATCATTATTATCATTATATATACATCATATACTAGTTATCCAATAATATTTGTTGAAATGAATCACGGAATAGGTTTAAAGAGCCAAGGGAGGGCCGGGGAGTTAGCTCAGTGGTTCCAGCGCCTGTCTTACAAGCTCAAAGGCCTGGTTTTATCCTTCAGTAACCACATACAATACTAGGTATGGAGACTCACACCCAGCAACAATCAGCACCACATTCAACAGTGCTGGGCGTGGTGGCTCATGCCTGTGATCCCAGCACTTGGGAGGCAAAGGCAGGAGGATTGCTGTAATGTGAGTTGGAGGCTGAGCTCAGGGCCATCCTAAACTACAAAGCGAGATCCTTTCTCAAAAACAAAACAAAAATACAAACAAATAAACAAAAAAGAGCCAAGGGAAAAGGAGTCTCTGATAAGGCCAAGGGAGGGCCTATAACATTTTGTTATAAGATAGATAATAATTACATTATCAGTGGTTTTTATACCACCTGCAACAAGATTATCAAGTCTCAATCATTAAATAATAGTACAATGATATTACTGTATTGCTTCATGGAAAATGAACATACTAGTGTTTGAATTTTAAATATCCTCAAAATCAAAAATGGATTTTGATTCTAGGCTATTAATATAATTTGAGAATTATATTGTGTTTTAATTTCAGATAGAGGTCCAATATTGATTTGCATTGTTCCCTAGGACACTGTGTCTATCTTCATTTCAAAAACTCTTGTCAAAGTAAGAGGAATATAAAGAGAAAACTGACTTCACTAAAAACTTGGATGAATTTGATCTATTTTATTGTAGTTATTAAAAATAAAATATTTAGAGATCATTAAACCAAACTATGCTAGTAAATTGATCAGGATTTAGCGGTATTAATCTTCGAGCTGTCATAGGAGTCTTAGCAAGAAAACTTATGAAATCAAAGTCACAAGCACCTTCATATAAAACTTGGCTGGTTTATTTCTGACTGACTTGTACAAGTGCTAACTTATTAAGGAATATTTCACAAAACTTGGGATAGTTCAGAGAAAGGGGCTTGGAATCATCCTCCAACAGTATAAATGGTTATACAAAGAGAGGATAAACAAGAAACTTCATATACAAAATAAGAGACAAAAATGTGATATCGTTGTAAGAACCTAATATTCAGAAGAATTTTTGTTTGAATTATTCTTGTTGCTTTAAAAAATAAAAATAAAAGACACCAACTTCTCTACTTATCTTAAATGGTTAATAAATTTAGGAATGATTTATGCATACATTTAAAAATGTTTACTTCTGTGATGGGTTATTGCAGGTAGCTAGGGTATATAATTTTTTTTTACTATTTTACCATGTGAAGGGGGCATAATGAAGTTTATTATATATTTCTATGAAAATGTCTTCAGAGTGCTTAGAAGTTGTGTACCATGGTGGGTAGAGTAGAGATTTGGGGGAATGATTATAAGAAAGATGACTGATACATTATTAAATACATAAACCTGTATCACTTAGATTAAGACAAAGAAAGTCTATTATACTCAACTTGTATGTCTGCTGCATTCAAAACCTGTAGTTATGGGTTGGTTTGAGATGATATATAATTGAACGTACTGTTGATGATTATCTTTTAATATGGGATGGATATACACCTGTTTTAATAAACTGAAAAACATTGTTATCCTTAGAAGCCCTTCAAAATTGTACTTCTGTAATATAAATGACATTATACTTTTGTTCTTTAATTATGAGTTCTGAATTTAAAACTGGTAGGAGAATATTTATTTTTTAACCTTCATGATTAATCAACCGAGAATGCTTTTTTTAAAGAGATGATAACTGATGAAAGAGGCATCTTGGTATTTATAAACAGCAGACTCAGTCTTTTTATACTTAAGAACAATCAGTTCAGAGTATAATTCTGTAATAATTAATCAGCTCCTGAGTCTTTCTGTTTCTTTTACCTGCCACTTAATCGTCCAACCTATTTATCTCATCAGTTTTAATGCTTCAAATTTTAAAAAATATTTTCGATATTTCTTATTTTCTGACAACTGAAATGCAGTATATTTGTAGTGATTTTAAAGTAATATCTATCAATACATGTTCTTAATGTATATAATTTAATGTATTTCATTGTCATTCTTTACAGTAATTTCATCTTATGTTGGATAGGAGAATTCTTTGAAGTTCTTTCTGAAATTTCATTTTCTTTCATTGCTAAAGGTGGCTATATAAAAATATCAGATTTAATTTAAGAAATAATGCTTCAGAGAAAGTGAGTACTACAAGCTTATTTGATAAACTAGTATTTCCTTAGGAGAAAAACATCTGAGCTTGTTTTTACCAGGTTGTTTGTTTCCAGCTTTCCTTCAAGGATGAAATAAACCTGAAATTTCAAACCAGCAGAGAAAGGTGACTTGGGGGAACAGGACATTATATTAAATCTATAGGAGATGAGAGATACTGGCTGTTTATTTTCCTCTAGGATGCCCAGTACTAAGCATGATGCCTTGAGCGTAGTAAGTGCTCCATAAATATCTATTAAATAAGTATTGTGTTTTTAATAATGCACTGTCTCACACTTGTTTTGTTTTTACAAGATAACATATAAACTGATATTCTCTATTGTTTTGTAGCTAAATTTTTAGTGATTCATTTATTTTTCTATCCAGTGAAATATAAAAGTAAATCAAAGGGCTAGGTATGGAACATTCTTTTTATTGGGTTTTACGCTTTATCCATAATGTTTCTTTGTCATAATATTTCTGTGCCTTTTCCTCCTTGGTAATAGAAACTGGCAGTGTGTGCGCGTGCATTTGCGCATGCACACACACACACATTTCTAACAGCTATATGCAACTAGTTACTAGAATACTAGGTCATTGAGCTATAGAATATTTTTATCATTGCTAGGAGTTGTGCTCCTGGCTCACTTCAGAGCCTGTTGCCTTCTATTGAATCTTAGAAAATGGAAGTAAGAGTGGGATGAGGAGAATGATAATAGATCCTCCATGCTGAGTTGAGATGCCTGGAGATATTAGTGTGAATAAACAGCTATGGATGCAAATCTATAATTTAGAGGAAAAGTCAGAGCCTGAGGTAGTCTGGGAATTAAAGTTGAGGTTTGGGAATGATCAGAACATGAGAGATATTTAAAATTAATAGAATACACAAAATCATTGAATTAAAGAACAGATAATTGAATGACTCAAGTAAGGCATTGAGGGAAATAACTGAATATTGGCCACGGACCTTTTCAAGATTATCAGGTTGTTGAGAGGTGAGAGAAGAGTGCACATATAACAGTGTCTGCACGTGCATGGAAAAAAGGTCAAATATAACAACGTGGTCTATTAAGCTACGACTTAACTCCCACATGAGGGAAGACCAATAATTCTCGTAATTCATTTAACTGAAATCTCATTAGCCATTCTCAAGGTATATTGCATTTTACTTCTTGATATTGACATCTTGCATTCACTTTTAGGTTGTATCACATATATTTCCTCCCAAAATTAATTGAGACAGTAATCATTTTTCCTGAAGTTTTATGATATGAAAGCAGAAGAAAAATTAAAACTCAGAGAATTGCAGATTAAAAAAAGTCTTAACAAAAACTGATTTAAACTGCTTCACTTTGTTGAAATTTAAATAGTCTTTGAGAGTGGGAATGCGTTTGTGAGTTTTGTTGCTATGTTGTCCACACTACCTGATTTCACTGCTCCAATGACGAGTAAGGGAAAAATATGACTTTAACAGATTGTGGTTATATCTATTCAAAGTGAAAATTTTGATTAATGAACTGTTCTCATGAAAGGCTCATGGGAATCATTAAGCTATTTTAAAAACAGCTAACATAGTATTTATTGCAGAAACAATTTTCACCTTCCTGCAGTAGCTCACAAATCAAAAGTTTTCATATTCTTATAGAGATTCTAACGATGTCTGTGCTTTATGCATAAATATTCTCTGAAACATCAGTGCATAAGGGGAAAACCCTCAGATAATAGCTAGCTTTTCAAATTGACATCTTCATGCTAAGTATTCATTGAGTCTTTCAACCTGACAGCATGTTTGGGGTTGTACGAAAGAGAAATCATCTTAAATTAGTCTGTCTTCTCGGTGTAAGATAAATTGTCAACTTCCTGGTGCCTCATGACTGTAAGTTATAGCAGTTGAGGAGTATGGTATTGTATCTGTTGACATACAGAAGCTTTGCTGTTTTTATATTCAGGGGATGGGAAATGAAGACGAAGATGCTTTCTTGAGTTTGCTGCCTCTATATCTGAAGTGTTTGACAGGTTGATAAAATTAGATTTAAATATCTAAAACAGGAATAAAATTTATAGTTCTACATTCTCATTCCTTGATTGCTTTCAGCAATATTTAGGTGCATTTCTATGATAACTAGGTAAAAGCACCTTTATATTTCTACAAACACAACAGCAAAAGCCCTGATATAATATTCATATGCAAATATTAAAAATTATGCCCAGGGGTTATATCAAGAGGTGACAAATTACTAATCATAAATCTCACAAAAATATAAGAAATTCGCCTACTGCCATTTTGATAGATATCAATAAAATATATTTAAAGAATCCTGTTTTTAAACATTGAACTGAATAAGTACAATGTTAATTATAAATTCCTTGCCTTTGGAATTCTTGTACTTGTTCAGTCAGTGAGCACAGTTGGTGGCCAGGCAGCTGCACACACTTTTATTGTTTGAATTATCGAAAGTAGATCACCTGTGTATCACTTTCATGATCTCCCTGGAGATCCTTGGTACATCTTTTTGTTGCATGGGCCTTATGTGGGATATCAGTATAAACTGTTCCTTTGAAAACAGACTTTGGGAGTCTACATAGGGATAAGGGCAGGGGAAACATTTTTAAAGCCATGTAGTAATATGCTTGATATTTTAAATCATCATGTACACTTTTGTACACACATAATCTTCACCACAGTCCTGCAACTAAGTGGCTATAATTCTGTTTTATATCTGCAGATCTTTAGGTCTGACTAATGAAATGATTTGCCCTTAATGAAAACTTCAGAGTATGAATTTGAGCATGGGTTACTTTCGTTTTAGGGTTTGTTTTATTAAAATAAATTAACAAACACAATAGAACTAAATTTTTATTAAGAATTCTATATACATACATATACTTAATGTAATTTCTTCTTTAATAAAACAATTGTTCTGGATCACTATGGGATAACTGTCTTTTTTATATGTGTTGTTTTATTATTTCAAACTATAGGCTTTTCCTTCAGAAAAGATTTAATTGGTCAAATGAGTGTGATTAGATTAATTTTAAGATGTAGTTTCACATGTCAGTTCTACATTTTCCTTTCATACATATTAATGTATGTAAACATGTAAATATTATATTAAATATATTTTCAAACAAGTACAGATGAATGAATTAATGTGATACCAGATAATGTTCTCTCTAATTAAATACTCATTTGCCTTTGAACATCCTCTCATGCATTCCTACAAAGGCATTTTGAGCTATTGTTGAATTCCACTGACTGAGATTCTACATTAGCCCAGAAAACTAAATTTGCTCTTGTTCCTATTTGATATTCACTTCCCCAGTTGAATGTACACAGTGATTTTTAAACATTTGCAATTTGGAAAATAGTCTAAGTTACAGACACAGTATTTCCTCCTTTCTCATCCGCAGGTATCGAGAATTAAACTTTATTTTTCCTTGCTTAAAATCATTGTTTCAAAGACATTGTGCAGTATTCTTTTCAGAAGACTCTGACATTGTCACAAGTCTTTAAGTCTCTGGAGAGGTTGGAAAGTGCATGTGTGAATAAAATGTGCAAGGTCAATAAGCTTCTGAGAACCTTGGTTAAGTTATTCCCTCCCGTCATCCTCCCCCTTCATTCCACACATAACTTCCTACCCTCCTCACGACATTTTTTCCCACCCCTACCCATTTATTTCCTACAACAAAAAGAATGATAGTAGCTGCCCCTGATAAATATGTGCAAAAGAAGTGGATGTCCACAACTCGTGCAGTGTACCACAGAGGTGCTTCAGACAATCCTGCTCTTGTTCTGTGCTATTATGCCCCCTGCTTTCTCTTTTGATTCAACCTTCATTTCAACCAGGCTGCCCTCATGTAAATCCAGCAGGCTTTGTAGATATGAATAGCTGTACCCTGTAGCAACTAGACAGAAATGAAAGGAATGTAGGCCTAAGTCTGAAGTAGTGTTTTCTGAAATGGTTGAAGAATAGCTGTACTTCAATGTTAGAAAATATTGGGGCCATTGCTACAGACATTGGAGTTAATGATTTTTCAAGTTGGTTATGTTTCTCAGTTAGTGGTCTCTGGTTTTCCTTTAACTTCTTTATATAGCACTGTTGGTTTATTTAGAAAAAACTATTAGAGATAAACTAGGTATGTTAATTTCAATATTAAGTCAAAGTTGATAAATGAAGAGAAAAACAAAGATCTGTCTTATTTTCATCCTCAGATTACCCATCATTCTGCAATTTTATTTTTATTCTGTGTGATGTAGCTAAAGATAGGAAAGCGCGTATGTGGGGGAGGCCATGTTTTCAACAATTCAATACTCACCCAGTTTCATTTTGAGATATTTTAAATTACTGCCTTCTAGTTAATTTCAAATATTCTAAACATGTGGTCTATGATCTTCTTTTCAATATTATGGAACATGTCTAGAAGTCTGTTTTAAACTTTTCTTTTGTAAATACATCTGAAACATTAACTTTGAAGTACTTTCCAACTGTGTCACAGAAGATGTGTAATTGTTTATGTACTAAGTCTTTGGTATAGTCTTTAACAATTGTATGCATGTATTTATGACACCATGTGCAACATTTTTTTTTTAAGTTTTTTTGAGACAAGGTCTTGCTTTGTAGTGCAGGCTGGCCCTGAGCTCAGCCTCTAACTCACATCACAGCAATCCTCCCTGCCTCTGCCTCCCGAGTGCTGGGATGACAGGCGTGAGCCACCACGCCTGGCATTGTGGTACGTGGCACTGGTTGCTGCTCGGTGTGAGTCTCCATGCCCAGTATTGTATGTGGTTACTGAGGAACTGAACCCGGGCCCTTGCGCTTGCAAGACAGGTGCCGGAACCACTGAGCTAACTCCCCGGCCCTGCAACATGTTTTTAAGAGTTTAGATTTTATTTAAGGAATTCTGGAGAGAAGAGTAAAAAGTAATGTAATATTTTCTAGGTTAAAATGTATTTGTTTGGTAAATGTTTTCTGTTCTGTTGATTTGCATTTCAGCTAAGGATTTTTTTTTTTAATCTTTATTATATGTTTCTTGTACCTAATGATTAAATTTATCAGGGGGGTTAGTATATATACATACCACATTTTAATTCAATTCCCCTTCCTCTCTTTCTCTCCATGTCTATTCCCCCTTCCATTTAAAAAATCTCTCCCTTCCTAGTTCATATTATCTTTCATTTAATTTAATTCTTTGCATTACTCTACTTTGAGTTTCCTCATATCATAGAAATGGTACATTATTTAGACTTATGTGTCTGATTGATTTCACTTAACTTTATGGTCTCATGATGTATCCATTCTTATAAATAACTCAGATTTTTTTCTTCTTGATGAGAGAATACTACTCTACTGTGTACATATACCACATTTTCTTTGTTCATTCATCTATTGATGGACATACAAGCTGCTTTTGAGATTTAACTGTTATGAATTGCACTGCTACAATCATGAGTATGTGTATATCACTATAGTGTGATGCCTTTAACTCTTTTAGAAGATATTTAGGTCAGCTGAAGGATTATGAAATAAAACTAATTATAAAAAGGAGAATTAATAATTTTTAAATAGAAAAGTAGAGTGAGAATGATATCTGAAAAGTTGGGAGTGGTTATTTTCATGAATAGATATATTTGTAAAAGTGGTAATCACAGTGAATTTAAAATTATTTAATAAAAAAATAGTATGACTAGAATTACAGTCAATGTTTTTCTTAAATAACAACATCCTTTCTGTATGATCTTTATCTATTTCTCATTTGTAGTCTCTAAGTAAGAACCCATTTCTTCTCTTCCAGCTTCTCCTAGCTGTCTGTGTCTTTGTTTAGGGCCCAACAGTCTGACCCATCCAGCTCCACCTTTGCTCTGACATCTCCTTCTCTAATTCTGACCGTCTTTGCCCTTTTCCTTCTCCTGTAAAGGAACTCACCGCCGTATGTGAAGCTCACACAAACAAAGGGTACTTTTCCATCCCACACACTGCAACAGCATCCTACCCACAAAATGTCTTCCTCCAGATAGGATAAGACAGCACACCTTGCAACACGTGGGATGTGACATCATTCTTGGCCGCCATTGTTCTTCCTACAAGACACTGGGCGCCAGACTTTGTTTTACCTTCCTTTCCTGTTTGTGTTCTTACTGGCAGTGTTCCCCTGACATCTGCTGGGTTTAGGATGAAATCTGTCTGAGTAGTTTTTAGACTCCTGTAGTAGACTAGTATTTCCTGATCACCACTGAAGCATGCTACGAGTAATTTGCTACCGTTTTTAAAAATGATTTATTCCATTGCAAAGGAATTATATTGTAGACAAGTTATTTCTCACGTTATTCCATTCTGTTAATGATTTCCTGAACAGGAGAAAAAGGAGTAGAAGTTATAATACACTTATAAAATCCACATATCTTTAAGCAACATTAAATGTCTAAGGTGAGTGTATTATACATTAATAGCTGGAATTATAATTTATAGTAATTAAAATTTGTGATAGTGAAGGTGTTCATTCAAGCTTGGTATACATTGTAAGAAAATATTTTATGCTGTCTAATGTCATATTTTATGCTGGGCACGAGTCAGTGGCCAGAACTGGTACTTTGTGTCTTTGTAGGTCTAAAGTGAGTGTACTAGGGGTGGCTAAATAAATTACAAAGAAACTTAAGTAAACAGAATAATGATAATGACAGTAAAATAATACAAACCTCTGTAGTATATTAAAACAAGACTGGAAGATCATGATAGCAGTTCTAATTTAAGATTATATTCACCATTTTTATCTCATTAGGGAAAGGTCTATAATCAATATAACCTTAAATTTTAAAACAGAAATGTACACTTGGCATAACTTGTCTTTTGTTTCAATAAGTTTTACTTGTTATTACATCAGTTATGAATGTTTCTTCACAAATTACCAAGAATGACTAGTTTCAGAGCAATTTGAACTCCTTACAGGTGTAACTTCACTAGTCAATTGATACTTATTGTTGTCAGCTAAATAATTTTGTTAATGGCCCTTTAGTTGATTAATGTGTAATTTCATAACCTGGAAGTATGCTTCTAATGTACAATTAATTGATATTTACATCTCTTTCAAGCAACACATAGTGATGTTCTGTATACTATTCAGTTATAAAGAAAAGCAGTTGGCAAATAAGCCTGGACATTTGAATAAGTTAGGGGAAATATGAGAAAGGCCAACTCTATTTTAAAAGACACAAAAAGAGAAAACATATGCAAACACACAATCGGTACTTAGACAGAACAGAGATAAATAACCTCATATGCATTCAGAGGGAAGAAAAGTTTGAGACAGTGAAGCAAAACATAAAATAGCAAAAGCAAATGTAACCTTCGTGACCATGAGCGCTAAAACCCAAATTGAAAGAGAATTGGGAAGTGTCAGAGGATGAAAGGACAAAACCTCAAACCAAAAGCTTAACAACAATTAAGAGATGAAATGCTGGGATGGATAAACACAATAGTGCTATTATAAAAGAAAATACACTAGTGTCATGTGCGAAATTATTTTTTTAAAAAATGTAACTGCTTTCAAATAATTGATTCATACAAACAGATCTCTGAAGTTTTAAGCTCATTATTTTGACTCCTCGGTTTCTCCTAGGATGCAGTATAGAAGCTCTGTGCCTGGTGTTTGTGTACAAATAGAAGCTGTTTTTTCTTTCATTCATTATTTCCTTTTTAAGGGAAAGTTAAAATCTTTTAGATGTTACTAAGAGGCAGAAAAAGCCACACTTCCTCTATGATCCAAGGACCCGGGGATCAGCTGAGGAGGGATGAGACTCATGGCTGAGGACAGTTCATCCTCTTGCTCTTCTACTTTATAGATGAAAAATGGTAGTATTCTGTGACATCTTGAATAATTAGCAAATGAAAAGTCAGAATGAATCCTTTAAATGTTGTTTACATTTGATTTGCTTAATTATGTTAGCATTTCTTTGGAGTACATTTTGATACCCAATCTGTATGTATAACTCTGCCTATCTGTTCCCTTGGAAGTAAATTCTGTTGAATACAAAAAAATCAGTAGAGACAGAGACTTATATTGCAGTATGCATTAAAATTCCTACCTGGGGATTGAACTCAGGACCTTGTGCTTGTGAAGCAGGTGCTGGGACCACTTAGCTAAATCATCAGCAGCCTTACCATTTTTTGCTTATGAGTACTATTTATGATAATTTTTATCCTAGAAATCATGATAAAGAAACCACATTTGTTGTACCTTCTTAAGACACTATCTTTTGAGTAAATCAGTTACTGATAACTCAGGAGCCATTGGATTTGAATCTGAAAGAGACATCTTAATATAAAATTCTACATGGCACTGAATTTTACTTCCTGGCAAAAAATAGTGTAATTCAATGGCCATTTCTCAAGCTGTATATAAGAGAATTAGAGCCATTAAGATACAATGTGAAATTTCTGGTAGTTGAAAAGCTAATCTTGAGAAATACTTGTAACAGACATATATGCAATGTTGCATATGAGCGTATTTGATGAAGAGTTAGATTTTAGGCTACTATGAACTTTTGTACTTGCCTTGGCCCATGACTGCAATGTATATTATTGAAGTATTCAGACATTTTCTTACTACAGACATAACTCTTCAAACCTCTCTTATGTGCTCGTCCTGGCTTTGTACAACGAAAAGACAGTGTTTTCAAATGGATGCTGATAAATTCTGAGAAAATCTAAATATGTCAATGAAAACCGTGGTCCATGCTATCAAGAAGTGAATAAAATAATACTTTGAAAATGTTTCTGAGAAAGTATAATTCTCATTCTTCATTAGTTTAATAAAATCACAATTATTTAAAAGTAGGAAGAGCAGTTCTTTGTAGGACCTGTTGGAGCAATTATTTGGAAATGTTAGTGGGAATGTATTAGTTTATATTTTGAAAAATTTGGTATCAGTTACTAGTCTTTCTTTGGCATTGGCTACTGTTTTTGATAAAACATTTGATGATCATATCTTCTCTCATTAATTCCATCAACGCTTCAAAATATATAGAAACATAGGGTTAGATTCATTATTTATTAGTTCCACTCAATATTTGAACCTCAGATTTATAGAAGAGTTATCATATTTGCTCCAAAACTACCAGGCTTTAGAAAAACTAGTGAAACAACATAGAATCAAACTCTGAAACTCTCACTTTTTTAGGCATTTTAAAAAATTTTAAAAGTTTTGGTACTGGGAATTGAGCATAGGGCCTAATGTGCTCTGGGCAGGTGATCTATTACTGAGATACATTCATTCTATAGTTTTTCTTTAAATGAACCATAAGCTGGATTTTCACATATTCTAGCTAATGTACAGTGCCTACTTTCCTTTGAAGGAATTAAAGATACTGTGTTTCTATTGTATATGGTTATGCAAAATCCTCTTTTTAATTCCCTCTGGATTTTATTTGGATTTCTAATTTAATATAATCTACGGGACATCAAATTCCATTATTTGAGTACTTCTGTAGTTGCATCATATCTAAGTATATCTCCCTAACCTAAGCCTAGTTTATTATGCGGTTATACAAGGTGCCCTTCTATTCTTCAAGTGTCTAATAAACTTACCTTTTATAAATCCAAGAGCTTTTATACTTCTAAGTTTTATTCTTGAATATTATTTTTTTAGGTCTTGGAATGACATATTCATTAGGGTTCTCTAGAGGAAGTGAATCTCTTTATCTCTGTATCTGTACCTGGCAAAAAATAGTCTGATTCAATGTTCATTTGAATCACATACATATTGAGGGGCATGTATAAGATTAGCTTTCACAGTTAAAGGTAGGTTGGTCCCCAGTGAGCTCCTACATGCTAGAGAGCCAGCTGTCCACTCTAAGAAGCTAAACCCTGAGAATGATCCAGGATTAGCTCTGATGGAAAGGGCCTGGACAGTCCCAGGAATCTCTAGTGTGAGCCCCCATCCAAAGGCTCAGAAGGTGGAGTCTGAAATACCCAGGTGAGGAAGGCAGCAAGGGGCACACACTGCTCAACCAAATGGAGGTTTTCAGAGGTGGACTTTGTTTCCCTTCTTCTTTTCATCCCATCCAGGCTACAAGCCTGTGTTGTACTAACATAACTTGGTGCAAATCCGATTTCCCATTGATTTGAAATGGCATTTTCTTTATGTTACACACATACACACACACACACACACACACACACACACACACACATTTCCTAGATTCTCTGATCTTCCTTTTTATTCTGTTTATCTGTTTTTGAGAAAGTATCACAATGTTAACTTTTCAAAAATTTAATCCCTCCCCATCTCTCACTCCCTCCCTCTGCCCCTCCTCCTCTCCCCTCCTCCCCCAGCACCTGGTCTCATTTTCTTCTGGCTTATCTAGTAGGTGCTCAGGTTCTACTTGTTCTCCAAATCTAATACTCATTACCTCTCATTAGAGATACAGAGTAATAGGAGGCTAACCAGAGTGTTCACAGTGTGGAATTATTAGCCTTTTGATGTTCCATTTATTCACTTCTATTCATCAGTAAAATTTATAGATTTACTTGTAGAAATCTTTCATTGTCAGAAGGCATTTCATTGTCCATTGCTGAGAAGTTTATGCCTCTTTATATTATTGTGGTTGTGAGTTTTCCCCTTTACTTTGGAAATGGAAATCTGTGAGTTTTGTATATTGATTTTGTTTTTGTCAAATGTAACAAGTAATCATATAATTTCTAATTTTTTACTTGCATCTTTAGTATTTCCTATGTAGTCTAGCAATGCATTTTTCAAGACAACATTAATTTGCTTTTTGAAAAATTGAGTTTTATATAGATAAATAGGAGTGCTGTTTGTATGGTAAGCATTGGTCATAATCATTAGAAAACACCTAACTACAACAGAAATTTAAGAACTGTATTTATGGTACTGTGTATCACATATAAAGTCACTAAGTATATTAAATTGTACAAATCTATTTGAATAGTTTGCATCCAGGTTTATGCTATTTCCATAAAGTTTAACAATTTTACCTTATGAGGAAATTATAGCATGTCTCCCACAAAATCTTTGTTGTTGTGTAATGGCACTTTAAAACATGACAGAATCGATTGAAAGATTTCTAGAGTAGTTAATAAATAATCGAAATTAATTCCACACTGATGTACACCAACCATGTGGCTTTAAAAATAGAATAGAAATATGTAGCAAAAGTGCAGAAGAGGAGGCAAATAATTTTCTTTTTTGGGGATGGAGGTCTCGCTTTGTGGTTCAGGCTGGCCCTGAGCTCACTATGTAGCTCAGGTGAGCCTTGAACTCACAGCAATCCTCCTGCCTCTGCCTTCCAAGAGCTGGGATTACAGGCGTGAGCCATCACACCCAGCATTCTGGTGTGTGGTACTGATTGCTGGTGAATGTGAATCACCATGTCTGGCATTGTTGTATGTGGTTACTGGGGAGATTAAAGGACCTTGTGCTTGCAAGACAGACACCAGAACCACTGAGGTAAATCACTGGCCCAAGTAATTCTCTTTCTCCTGAACAGAACCCATGGAACAGAAGACAGGATTTGTTTGTTCTCTATTAAGAAGGTTGAGGGTGAATAACTTATTTTTATGGAATTAGTTTGGAAATATCTACTAATGGAAAATGTTGGAATGACTTTAATATATCACTTCAATGTAGACTGTACCCATTGCCTACATTTTATTAGAAGCTACATATAAATGTAGGGAATGACTATGCTGTGTCATGCCAAAAGGAAACATCATATTTATATTAGGGCAGATTATCAATGCCTATGGACAAAGAATAAGTTAGGGAATATTTGTTGAGATGTTGAAAATGCAGGTGATTGTTACATATTTTTCACTTTCTGTTTAAATGAACACATTTACAATTCTATAGACTTCTGATTTCATCACAACAGAGTAACAAATATCTTTTTTCTCTTCACCAGAATAATTAACATAAGGTGGGGACTAGCGATGAAGGTGATAAATGTTTGTGAAATCAGGTATAAGCAAGAAGTTGTTTAATTTGTAATGTATGCAAGCTTTTTTTTTAACGTGTCCTAATTAATTTTTCTTACAAATGTTTGACATTTATTCTAGTTAGTATTAATTTTGTTTGTTTTCAGAGGTTGGGATTGTAGAATCTTAAATTAATAATTATGCTCCTATGTATGTGTTTATTCATAATTATTCATTCAAGGATCCCAAAAGTGCTCTCTATTATATACATGCTTGAGGATTTTTTAAAAAGAGATGTTAGTTACTATGTCATACCAAAGCTAGAAATCTGTAGATCCTTAGGTGTCCTTTATATTCATTGTTTACATTGAAGGGGGTTACCACTTAAAAGAAATCATCAATATTCACCAGACACTTTGTCATTTGCTTTCTGTATAACAACCCATTGTTAACAATATCATCTCTTGAGTTCACAAATAACAAATTTGAAAATGATTGCAAGCAACAAAATGTGTATTACTAGAATTAGGAATAGAGTCTAATCCTTTCTCTATTACACAGTGTTACATTGCTTCTGTACTTATAGACATAGGATATAAACAGTCACTGTAACATGAGGCCTCGCTTTGTGGTTCAGGCTGGCCCTGAGCTCAGCCTCAAACTCATCACAGCAATCCTCCTGACTCTGCCTCCCGAGTGCTGGGATTACAGGCGTGAGCCACCACGCCCGGCACTGTGGTATGTGGTACTGGTTGCTGCTGGGCGTGAGTCTCCACACCCAGTATAGGTATGTGGTTACCGGGGATCGAACCCGGGTCCTTGTGCTTGCAAGACAGGCGCCGGAACCACTGAGCTAACTCCCCGGCCCCCTCTTACTGATTACTTTTTCTGAGTTTTTTTTTTATTTGCCACATCCTGTTTATTATTGTTGGCACTGTTGACTAGAAATCTAAAAATTACATGTACTAATTTATTCATCAATTTCTGTTTATTATGTACTGTGATTGACAAAACTTTATGGCATCTGTCCTTGCTTTTATGTTCATAATTGCTATCTTGTCTTAAACTTGCATAAACAGGCATAAACTGAATTTTCTATTCACTGAGCAAGATTCTCAATAGAGAAGCATTTCTGTGTCCTGATTTATCTGAGAACTTTCTAGAGCACATCAAATAATCATTATTTCTTTTATTCTTTGCTCCAAAATAGTTAAAAATACATTTGCAAGTGCAAGGCAATGTACCTCATGTTAAAGTGGGATTGTTATGAGCTTAATGCTGAGGATCAGGTCCTAGATGGACGCTCAGCCAGGTGTGATTTCAAGACTACTTTTTACATCTAAGGAATATTAATGTGTATCTTAAGGTCTGGAATTACATTAGGAAATATGTGGAAAATATTTCATCTAGATCCTGGTATTCATATGTATCGAATAAATATTAGCCTTTATCAGTGGCATTTTCCATGTTTTACTCCAGGAAGTACATAGGTTTCCTATAATTATGTCCTTTATCCATTCCATTTCTCTGTGGTTCAAAGAGTAATAGAATTTATGTTTTTTTTTTTTATTTAATGTGGAGAGGTCTTTGATACCATCAATTTTGATGTACCATCAATATCCTCCAAAGTCCATATTATGTATAAAAGATAAATATGCACATTGCAAAATTTTCCTTCCCTTTTAAGTATTGTCTCTGTGTGATGTTTAAACTGTAACTTGAGTTTGTAGACTTTACATTATGAAGGTTACGGATAACGGAGATGATTTCTGCAATATTCCTTTTGCTAGATAAACAGTATTTGAAAGTCAGGATTGGGTGCTGTGATAGAGGCCTGGCTGGGAAGCAAGAGGGCACCCCAAGGAACCGCAGTAGCATTTTTTTTATCAGTTCCCCAGAACATGTCTTCATTTCAAAGTTTTCTCTCTAAGCTTCTGCCTTTATGTTACAATTTCTGTGAGACTAAGAAGTTACATTGTTTCTTTCTTAGACATGTGGGTGAATAAATAGCAAAGTATTCCAGTTATTTGTAAAGTCCTTCTAAAGTGGAAAAAAAAAAACCGTTTTAGGTTATAAAAGGATGAACTTTAAATTGCTTTTTTCTTTATAAGTTTCCTTCTGAAAAGGGATTAAAAAATGGAAAAATCTTGAGTGGTAAAATTGTTATTTCGTGTTTTTCAAATGCAGCAGGCAGGTTGGAATTATGGCCATGCTTCGTATGGTCTCCCTGTGTTATAATGAGAATGCTCTCTACAGTAGAGGAGCTGCACAAGGTTTCAAAAGGTATTTCTGTGGCCCATTATGGGACAATGGAACGTGTTTTGATTCTTAAAATGAAACATGCCAGTGACACACGGCAGTCAGGATTCCCTTCGAGGATCAGAAGTTTAGTTGAGGTGACTGTGTGAGGTGAAATCGAGTCCATGTACGTGAGGCCTCCGACTCCTGGATTCCGAGTTAGGATAAAATATAGTTCAACGTTTTTCCCTGTACCCTTCCTGCACTTAGCCCTAAGACCTCTGGTCTCGAGTCATGATAATTTATTTTCCTTATTATAACCCTGTTTATCGATGTTATAAGTTTCTAATTCAAGAAAAACGTGGACTTTAGCATTTGGATTCAGTCCCTGAAGTCCTCGGATACAATTGTTCTCCTACACATCACGTCTTTGCCTCAGGAATGGCATGCTTCCCCGTGAGCGTCCTGCACCCCTGGCCTTCCAGCACCTCTCTGGGGGACAGTTGTGTGAGGTCACATCTTACATTTGTACACTCGTTAGATTTCACAACTCACTGCAACCACCGAGCTTTAACTGTCAGGAGTTCCTGGAACTCCGGAGACGGCTCAGATGACATAGCCACTACTCGAAAGCATGAACTTTCCTTATTTATTCTCTTACTGGTTCCTTCTACTGGGTTGAGGGAGTTTAAAGTGTGCTCTTTCAAGTGTGTATGGAAATTGGGATATTCAGCCGTGTAATCGAGGCACCTCGCTTAATTACACTTTGTGAATTATTGTTTTCTGACGGAGCTGATCAGCTGAACAGAGGGATACATTCCTTCACTGTAGAATATCTCTCTGGACATCATTTTTCCATATTGTAAGTCAGCGACTGCCGGAGCGGGAGACAAAGCCCTCCATAAGCGCGGGCTTTGCGTTTGGAGCTCACGCTGCCGCCCCTAGGAGCCATTCATCACCTTGAGTATGGAGAGGCCGATGTATTTGATTTGTTATCTTGAGCGTTCGTGTGTCTTCCTATTGACTTGCTCTACGATCAGGATGTAATAGATGATATTTACTAACACTCAAGATATATATGTGTTTTTTACTGCCAAGATCTGTATATAGATCAAAATACTTCCAAGAAAGAACTCCCGTGAAGGACCTATTTTTTGCTCTTCTCGATCAGTGCTTCTTGTTAAGAACTTACTGCGTTAGTGAGAAGTAAAGTCTAGGTTGTAGCAAAGGAATAAAGCTTGAAACTTGTTTGTAATGTTTATATTTTAATATGAAGCCTTTTTAGTCTATAAAATGCAGCTACATAAACAAGCTAGTTTCAGATATTATGTGTAATATCTGGTGGAAGTGAGATTTATAAATTTGTGAGTAATTTCTCAAATTTTTAAAAAACTATTCCGTATCTAAAGGAAGATATAAAAGAAGATTTTCTCTTACTTAATTTAACTTCTACACGAATACTCATAATTCATGTGAATTGTAATGAATAATTTCAATCATAAAAATTCCAGTTAAATGAAATCTTATTATGGAAAGTGAAAGAGATTAGACACAGAAAGGTAAACATCTCATAATCTCAGTCATGCAATTTTTTAAAAAGATGGACTCAGAAATTGAGAGCCTGAAAATGTTACCAGAAATTGGGAACTCTAAGGAGGGGAATGAGGGGAAAAGGTTGATCAGAATATACAATGTTGTTATCTGATTAGAGGAACAAGTTCGGGCATTCTGTGGCAGAGCAGGGTGAATATTATTTATAATAATGCATTCTATGTCTCACAGTAGAACAGTGGTATTTGAATGTATTCATCATAAGATGATAAATGTTCAAAGTGATGAATATATTACAGTGTATCAGTACTCAGTGTATACCTTATAAATGCATGTGACATGTTAATCCAAAACATTAATTAGAAAATTATACTATATACAACATGTAACTCCATGTTCTAGTGTTGGATTTATATGTTATAAATAACTTTTTTACCACATCATAAAGACTATCTAGCTTGGGAAGACAGTACTGGATTTTCACAGATGATTTGCTTAGTGCATAGCTGCCATTAGCATTCTCACCTGTGGATGTCAGGGACTAGGTGAGGCAAGGTAATTACATGAGTGATTCTTTAGTGAGCAAGTGAACTAAAATAGGTTTCCCAGAGGTCATTAAAAAAAAGAAAGAAATGGATACCTCTCAGAACTTCTGCGTTGTTAATAATGTAAAATGTGTTTTTTGAAAATAAAGCTTACTAATTTGCAATAATGATTTTGAAATTTGACTTATTCCCTGTCGAATCATTCTCAATGAACTAATGTAACCGCTAACTGCTATAGGTGGCATTTAGACATATTGAAGTCTAGTATTTCCTTTAAATGTAAAATAATTTAGGGCATATTTACAGAGGTTGAGTTACTTAACACTTAGCAGGGTGCACCTCCGATAGCATTTTATATATTGAAAGCACCCATTAAATTTTTAGAGATAGATGCTGATTCTCCATTGGATATGAAAGTTGAACCACAATGATCCTGGGTACTTACTTTTTAATTATATCAAAAGTAAACTTTCAAGCAAATTGTAAGCAGTAGTGACTTTCACAAAAACAGAGCATTTTTATTATTTTTAAAGACTATACATAGGGGCTGAGAATTTAGCTCAGTACTATCAGACCTGCTGTGCAGGTGCAAGTTCACGAGTTTGATCTCAGGCACCAAAAACAAATAAATCAACAAAACAGGATTACGCATTGGACAAAAGGTGTTTAATATTATTGTCCTGAATAGGCTTAAATCTTCAGAGTTAGAGAATAAAAAATAATCACCGATCTTTGATATAAATAATTGAAAATGTGAGATGAAATGAGGACTCTACATTAGGAGTTGTTTGGTGCAAGTGTGGGCCAGGAGAAAAGATATCTGACATCTTATGTCTATTTTGCCATGTGCCATCCAAAGATGGGTGCACAGGGTAGCTGTATATAGAAACTTGAAAATCTAGGAAGACACCTTGAAGGAGGAATTCAGTAGTATGTAGATCTACCCCTATAAATTCAAATCACATCCTCAGGGATACAAGATGTCTGCCTTAGATACTTTCTCCTCATTGCTGGGACACAATACTCAATGTCCACAACCTACAGCAGACAGTGTACATTCAGACTCATGGTTTATAGAGGTGCAGTCCATAGTGTGGTAGCTCCAAGGTGGGCAGCATGGCAGAAGCACATGAGAAAGGAGAACCAGCACCAGCTCATGGCATGGCAGCTGGAAGCAGTGCAGGATGGAGGGCGGGGTGGAAAGACATAAACTCTTGGACACTATGTCCCCGGAGTCCTATATCTTCAGACCAGATCCTACCTGCTCAAAGACTCCTCTCTGAGTATGTGAGGTTTCTGGAGGACAACAAGATATAAATCATTATAGGCAAGAAGTAATTCTATGGTCTCTTGTAAGCAAAGGGAAAATGGATAAGAAAGCTCTTCGTTTTACATTGATGTCACCAGGTTTGGGAGCAGAAGCAGGTTTTTAAAATCCAGCAACTTAATCTTGATTTCTCTGAGAGGGTCTGTCTCTCCCTGTCTTTCCATTTCTGTCTTTGTCTCTGCATTCCTCTGTCCCTCTCACTCACTCTCCCTTTTTCACACCTGTTGCACCATCTCTTTTTCCCTCTTATTGTTGAGTTATTCTCCTGAAAACTGCAATCTGTGAGTTAGCCCCCTCCTCCAAACAAAGTTCTGTACCTAAGAGAATATTTATGATGTGCTGATTAATCTTACCTACTAAGCACCAGGATTTTATGGCATTTAGAAATCTGTTGATCAGAAACCATAATTCTAGTGTGTGTGATTTTTATCTGTAACAAAATGAATATGTTTTGATTTTCTTGTTCTGATGGCATAAAATTATTATTATTTTTTGGGGGGAATATGAAAAAAGATGTCAGTGTAACTGGCAATGAAATAACAGACCTGAGAAAGTCATCATTTTCTTTGCTAATACGGTTTATGTTTCTAGAAAAACCTTTGGCCTGAGTAAAATGGAATGTGAACATTTTACCTACATTTTTTTTTTTTTGTTATGTGGGTACACCACAACATACATTGGTGTGCTAAACATCTGTTAGTATGAATCACATTGTGTTTGTTCCTATCTGACTTAATCTTACACAGTAGTAGCAAACTGCCATAAATGGCAGTAATTATAAAACCTATCAATTAAAATTAAACTTTATGTATTTTTTACATTTTCTTTAAGTTATTTCCCACCATTGGGACATTTTTACAGCAGACTTAAGCGTCCTGTGTGAGTATTGAGTACACAGAACCAGAAGGGCAATGCAAGCATAAATCTACTTGCCATCATTTCACAATGTGTTATTTAGCAAGAAAAACTAAGGGCCAGTGGAAAGTTTAAATGAGGGGGAGGTTACCCTAGCTTTCTATTCTGAAATATGAGAATAATAGTGGGTCCTATGGTATGTACGATAAGGGAGAAGAAAGATAATTTATGTAAAGTGTTCAGCATACTTCCTGAGACATACTAGGAGCTTAGTAAATGTCCAATATCCTATGACATTTTGGGGGAGGACCCACTTGAGTTCCCTGTGACTTGCTCACCTATTCACACCTGAGCAGCCTTTGAAGACTGACAGCTCTATTTTGTCCACCATGCTCCTACAATTTGTGTTCCATTCGGTGGAAGTCAGACCTGTGTGGGTGATTATTAGTCAACTCTTGTACTTTCCCATTCTGTATAGGTTCAGTCAGTGGTTTATTTGCAAAGCCACAGTAGCAAATTAGAGACAAAGTTCAGTGAAGTTCAGTATGAATCCCTTTGATTCCCTTTCTATGAGGTTCCCATTTGTGTTCCCCAGAGGAGGGTCACCTGTGCTCTCAACTCTCAGGTTATCCCCAATCTTTAACCTCCATCTTTCTTTCTTAGGTCTTGTGGAGCCTGAGGCCACGGACTCTACTGAGCCGCCCTTTTTCTGCCCTATCTACTGAGTTTTCTCTACTGTTTACACCTTTAAAATGAATGACTTTATAATGACCCTTCTTAAATTCTTCTAGTCTGAATGTCCCATGGCCTGGTTGCTGAAGCTCTGATTTATACTGGGAAATAAACGACTTGAGAGCCGCCAGGGACTGGGATTTCATCTCTCGATCTGTAATGTTTGCAGGTCTGACTTCCCTTCTCAAGGCTGTTCGTTTCTGGATATTAATGCACCAGCCTACGTCAGACCTGTTCACCTTCCCTGCACTTTAAACTCATTGTGTTGTAGGGTGTTGGAGTCTCCTTCTAAACGTAGTTCCTAGATTTTTTTTGTCCTGAGCAAATAATTGGTCAAGAAAAAGGCGAGTGGGAGAAAAGAGAAGAAACAGGTTCTGCGGAGCCAAGTAGGGGCCAGATTAAAGCTGGAGAAGAGATATACCTTACAGGGAGAGGGCAGGCCACGGTGAAAGAGGAAACAGAGTGGCACAAACTCAGTGCAGACTGTCCCCGCTGTATCATCCACTCCTCTGACATCCTGCCAATTCTCACAAGTGAAGCGGTGCAGCAGCAGGACTCTGGGAAGGGTTCTGGACCATGTCCTGGGATTTTTGGAATTCACAGGTGGCACTTACTTTCCCAGGCATTTTAGCCACACTCTCATCCCCCGCCTTGATCATTTTTTAAAATTTGACTTAATTGTTCTAGGAAAACATGTGATCTGTCCTCTACATTTTTAGGGCATGATACAGTACAACACTGTGCAGCATGCCACTTAACTTGCACATCCAGCTTACAGAACACTATGCTCTTGCGTTAGCAAATCCCATCTCCTATTTCCTCTGCCCCTAAATCCTGACAACTACCTTGCCCTGCTCTGATTTGATCAATTTGAGTACTGTAGACGCTTCTCACACTATGCTCTTCAATTCCAAGTTTAAGATGTTAAAAAACAAAGCTAAAAAGAAAGATTAACTTTGAAAAATCCAATGTGACAGGTGGAATCTAGTGAAATAATCAATGACCTAATCACCTCGTTAGAATATAAGAAAAACATTGTATTTACAAAGCATAAATTGACAACTCAACAAAATGAGGTGTGTTGTTCTTTTGTTTGTTTGCTTGTTTGTTTTTTGAGATAGGGTCTTGCTTTGTAGGTCAGGCTGGCCCTGAGCTCAGCCTCCAGCTCACATCACAGCAATCCTCCTGCCTCTGCCTCTCGAGTGCTGGGATTATAGGCATGAGCCACCATGCCCGGCAACCCAACCAATTTAGAATAAGCATAAGTTCAGCCAGACTTTGTTTTAATTTCTAAAAGATTTTTGATATAGAAAAAAAGTTTCTTTCACTATATTTTTTCTTTAAATATATTATTATAATTTTCTTCAGATAAAATTCTTACCCACTTATAAGCTATTTTGAATCCATAAGGATAACAGCCTAATGAGTAAAACTTTGCAAATGATTTATCAGATATGTTTATATGCTTCTGAAGATAAAGCTAATTTAACTTAGTATGATTACAATCCCATCTATTATGTACTCTTCCAAAACCAAGATATTATTGTCAATTCTAATTCCTCTCCTACATTTACTCCTTTTCTATTTCACCGGGAAGCATTGGCCTGTATCTAATATATATCAAAGTGCCCCACAAATTCTCTTTCTATGGGAAATTAAACAGAAAAGGACCAAGTTGGAAAGGCAGAATTTTGTACTGAATATTTTCTAACAAGGCCCTCAAAAATTTCATTACTGTGTGGGCACTCAAATCATTACTATTTTTTTTTTCTCCCTGTGAGAAAGTGAAGAGTATAGTGGGAAGAGGAAATTAGTTACATGACCAGTGATGATTATCGTCATAGGGAATTTTTGTGGCATTCTTTCAGATAAAATAAAAATTAGCTCTTAAGGTACAAAACACAGATACTGTCACAGTTATTTCCAGTTCCAGTTCAGGATGACTGTATACTCAAGAAAAGTTTGAGAGTGCCACAAGAACAGGCTCACAGCAGAATATGTAATAGAGAAAGAGGGTCTCTTTGTAAACTGGTGTAATTAGTCTGTCTTGGCTTTATAAAGTCCAAGCACTGGGACTGACAGTATGATAAACAGTCATCCCTACCTTAAACTCTCACCCTGGCCTTTCATTTGCAAATGAGGAAGCAAGTGGCCT
>PVIR01002036.1:0-56601 GCA_004026965.1 Petromus typicus
AGGGCCAGCCTGAACCACAAAGCGAGACCCTGTCTCAAAAAACCTAAAAAAAAAAAAAAAAAAAAAAAAAAGAACCTGTATTCTAATAAGATGGAAAACACAGAAGAAACGGACAAGTTGCTAGATACATATGACTTACTAAACTGAATCAAGAAGATAAAAAAAATTCAAAATAAACCAGTATCAGTAAGTAAAACTGAAGATGTAATTAAAAACCTACCAACAAAGAAAAGTCCAGGCCCTGACAGAGTCACTGAAGAATTCTACAAGAAATTTGGAGAAGACCTAATGTTGCTACTTCTCAAACTCTTTAATGAATTTGGAAGGGAAGCAATACTCCCAAATTCATTCCAGCATGGAAACATTACCATGTTATCAAAACTAGAGAAGGATGGAACCAAAAAAGAGAACTACAGGCCAATTTCCTTAATGATCATAGTTGGGAAAACCGCCAATAAGATGCTGCCAAACAGCCAGGCTGGTGGCTCACACCTGTCATCCCAGCACTTGGGAGGCTGAGCTCAGGACCAGCCTGAACTACAAAGCGAGACTCTGTCTCAAAATAAAAAAAAAAAAAGATACTGGCAAACAGAATTAAGCAAATTATCTAGGTTATACAGCATGGCCAAGTAGGACTCACCAATGGATGCAGGGACAGTTTAACATACACAAATCAATAAATGCAATATACTATATTAACAGAGCCAACGACAAAAACCACGTGATCATTACGATGCATGTAGAAAAAACATTTGACAAAGTTCACCACCCATTCTAGACAGATGGATAACTGGAAAAATGGTGTTTATCTCAAGCTGATAAAAGTTATCTATGGACAATCCAATAGTGGATATCATACTAAATGGACAAGACCTGAAAGCTGTGCCTCTAAAATCAGCAACAAGACAAGGATGTTCACTTTACCATTCCTATTCAATATAGTTCTGCAAACATTACAGCAACTAGACAAGAGAAAGATATAAAAGGAATAAGGATAGGAAAGGAAGAAGTTAAACTTCATTATTTTTAGATGATATAATACTCTACATATCCCAAAAGCTCCACCAAAAGACTTCTAGATTTAATATGGAAATTCAGTAGCATAGCTAACATCTTTCAAATATCAAAAGTGTTCATGTACACAAATAACAAATTCACAAAGAAAGAAATTATGAAGACAATACCCTTCACAACAGCATTATATATATAATATATATATAATTATATATACATGTATAAAGAAATACAAGGAATCAATCTAACAAAGGAAATAAAATCTTTACATGGATAACTACAGTACTGTAAAAAAACACATATCAAAAAATGGAAAGATGGGCCAGGCATTTAGCTCAGGAGATCCATTCCATTGCCTGCCCTATAGCACACTGTCATGAGTTTGATCCTTGGAAGAAAGAGAGAAAGAAGGAATAAAGAAAGAAAGAAGGAAGGATATCCCTTTTCGTAGGAAGAACCATTACAGTGAAAATGGCCACACACACCAACAGCATACTTCATGGGACTACAGAAAACAATCCTAAAATTCACTTGGAACCAGACAACACCTAGAATAACAAAAGCAATTCTGGACACCAAAGGCAAGACCACGAGGCATCACAGTCCTTGACTTGAAATACTACTACCAAGTTTCTGTGATTAAAAACAGCATTGTGCTGGTGCAAAAACAGACCCAAGGATCTGTGGAACAGATTAGAGAATGGAGAAACAACTTCAAACACACTCAGTCACCTAATCTTTGACAAAAATCACTGGCAGAAAGATAGCTTCTTTAATAAATGATGATGGAAAAATCAGCTTTCCACATGCTGAAGATTAAATCCAGACCCATACATTTCACCATGCTAAATGAAAATCAAAATGGATCTAACATATAAATATTAAAACAGAAACACTAGGGCTGGGGATTTAGCTCAGTGGTTCTGGCGCCTGTCTTGCCAGCACAAGGACCTGGGTTCGATCCCCCGGTAACCACATACAATACTGACGTGGAGACTCACGCCCAGCAGCAATCAGTACCACATACCACAGTGCCGGTGTGGTGGCTCACGCCTGTAATCCCAGCACTCGGAGGCAGAGGCAGGAAGATTGCTGTGATGTGAGTTTGAGGCTGAGCTCAGGGCCAGCCTGGACTATAAAGTGAGACCCTGTCATACACACAAAAAAACAAAAACAAAAACCAAGAAAACCAGAAACACTAAATCTGCCAGAAGACACAAAAGTTAGAGCTCTGAAGACACAGGCGCAGGCAAAGACTTTGTGAACATAATCTGCATTGCAGAGGAAATATTACAAAGAATAACAAATGGGATCTCATTTTACTAAAAAGCTTTTGCAGAGAAAAAGAAAACACCAACAGAGTGAAGAGACAACCTAGAGACAGAAAAAATATTTTTGCCAGTTCTCAGACAAAGGACTATCTAGAATATATAAAGAACTAAAATTCCTAGTAAAGTACACAGAGGAAAAGCTGCTTAACGCTGGTCTACACAACGATATTTTGGATATTACACCAAAAGCTAAAGCTATAAAGCAAAGTAAGGGAATAGGATTAAATCCAACTAAAAAACTTGTGCATAGCAGAGGAAACAATCAACAAAATGAAAAAATACTTGCAAAGAACATATCTTTGGATTAACATCCAAAATTTATAAATTCTCAGAACTGAATGCAGAAAAAAAAAAAAAAAACTAAACTAAAAAAATGGGCAAAATTCCAACAGACATTTCTCCAAAGAAGACATAAAAATGGCTAACAAATATATGAAAAGGTACTCAGCATCATTAATCATAAGGGAAAAGTTATTAAAATAACTATGAGATGTCATCTTATACTTTTAAAGGATGGCTATTATCAAAAAGTTAATCAGTATTAGTGAGGGTATTCAGAAAAAAGAACCCTAGTAAACTAACAGAATGCAGATCAGTACAGCAATTATAGAAAACAGAATAAAAGCTGTATTTTCAGTCTTGTTAAGTTAATAACCTGTTCAAACTGGGATCAAATTTGTAATCCTGCTACCTCAGTCTCCCAGGCGGCTGGGATTACAGGCATGTGTTACCATTTCTGGCTAAAATGGAGGATCTCACAGAAACTGAAAAAATAGAACCGCCGTGTAACCCAGCCATGTCTCTTCTCGGCACAGGGATATTATCACCTCATAAGGATAAATAGCTGTACCCCTCGGGTAGGGCATGAAACTGTGCTGCTGCTCCCAACAGCCTAGATATGGAAAGGACCTAAGTGCCCAACAATAAACCAGAAAACCAATAAAACCAAGAAAAAAAAAACCAAGAAAAAAAAAAGAATGGATAAGAAAAGTACTGCTGGCCAGGGACTTTGAAGCTCAGTGGCTATGGCAAACACAAGGTCCTGCGGAGTTCAACCACCAGTTCCACACACCACAGTGCCAGGCATGGTGGCTCACGCCTGTAATCCCAGCTCTCAGGAGGCAGAGATAGGAGAATCGAGGCTAGCCTGGGCTCCAAAATGAGTTTGGGGCCAGTCTGAACTACAAAGTGAGACCCTGCCTCAAAAAAAAAAAAAAGAAAAAGGTGCAACTGTATTTGTAGCTCTTCAAATAAACTTTTTAAAAATTAAGATTTTTATAAGATAACTAGTAATCTGAACTGGATATTCAATGATATTGATGATAATCTGGTGGTGTAAAAAATTATTTTATTTGGTTTTGAGAGACAGGGTCTTGTTATATAGTTCACACTGGCCTTGAACTCACTAAGTAACCAACAACAAGGTAGCCTCAAACTCGAGGTGATCTTCCTACCTCACCCTCCTAAGGGCTGGGACTATAGGAGTGAGCCACCACACCTGGTTATTTTTAAGTCACTGCCTTGTAGAGGTGTGTATTGGAACATTTATGAGTGAAAGGACAGGATGCAAGGACTTCTTGAAAACAACACAAGAGGATGAATGGGAAGGTAGACTGCACAGGACTAGGCAGGGGAAGCATGGAGTGCTGTGCAGCATAGCACTCTGTGCTTTGGTGTACGGCTGTCACTCTTCATTATAACCAGAGGAGGAAACAGGATAGGCAAGAAAACAGAAAAAGCAAACAATGAACTTTAATTACAGTCTAACTTTATACTTTAGTATTTCCCCTAGGCCAAACTATTCTAACTCTTGTTCACCAAATGACCCTGGACTCCCTTCTTTGTCTTTTCTTATCATGGTTTTGGAGGTTATTTTCATTTATCAGGAAGAATACAAGGTTTCTGTTGATTTATAGTGTGATGGGGATATAAATTCAGGGCCTTGGGCACCCAGTTACCACCACATTCCACACCCAGTCCAGTTTTTTAATTTTTTTTTATTTCAAGACAGGGTCTTGCTTAATTGCCCAAGTTGGCCTCTAACTTGCCCTCCTCAGGTGTCTGCCTCCTGAATAACTGGCATTACAAGGGTGCACTACTCCACCTAGCAGAACAGGCTTTGAGCTCCAGCTGACTTAATACTGAAGACAGTTTCACTACCACCCTACCTCCCTGCTCCCTGTACTCACCACAGGGATATAAAACTATGGCCTAATTATTCCTAGTATCACTACTGGCATCTCTAAAATAGGGTAAGGAAATTTCAGTATTGTGATGAAGGTTTAAGTAAAACCCCTACCCAGTATACAGCACTTAGTCCTCATACAATAAATAACACACCCATCCTTTTCCACCTGAATTGCTCTGCCTTCTGCTAAAAAAAATCCTACCTTAGCCATGGATACAGCTCAACAGTGTAGTGCTTGCCTCAAAAGTATGAGAAAGAAAGAAAATCCTATCTACCTTTTAGGAGATTTGAAGTTGTGTCTCCTTCGATACCCTGGAAAATTCAATTTTAGGCAATACTAAAGCAAGCCAGATAGAAAGGAGGTTAAAATCTCCAGATCTAGCCACATATGTTGGCATGTGCCTTATACCCCCAGCAGTTAGGAAGGCTGAAGCAGAAGGATGTCAAGTTTGAGTCCTGGCTAAGCAATTTGGTGAGATTCAGTATGAAAAAATGTTTTATAAAGGGCTGGTGATATAGCTTGCTGGTAAATACCTATGTGTTCAATTCCCAGTATGGGGTGATGAATGAATTTTTAAAAAATCTCCAGGTCTTGATTCCAGCTGACCAATGCTGTGTAATTACTTTTAAGTCTTAGCTTACCCATGAATAAGATGAACACATTAAAAATATCTACTTATTAATAGCATTATTGTGAGAATTAAATATTCCAAGCATTCAATAAAAATCAGAAAGAGGAAAGAAAAAAAGGAAGAGACAACAATCCTCAAAGTTAAAACCATATGCCAGAGAAATTGTTGGTTTGCTTTTCTTCTCTACTTAAATTTTAAGTACTTCTCATCAAAGAGACTGGTTATACCTTTTTGCATTTTCTTTTTTATAAAAAAAAACAGTAAAAGAAAACAATTTATTTGAAGGTGGGGAAAAGGGGGGGATGACAGAGAGGTGGCAGACAGCTACTTGGATGAGTAGAGAATTTCAAAAGGGAAACACTTTTCTTTGTATCTTTAATGCATTTCACACATAAAATTTAAATTACTTATCCACTAAGAAACAGAAAAAGAAGGATATGGCCTCCTTTACTTATAACTTCATGACACTTGTGACAAGGATACTAGAACACATAACAATTTAATTAAGAAAAATACCCTTTCCAGCAGAAGCTCAGCTCTACTCTCTACTTTCATGTAGATCGGTTCACTTCTCCTTCTACCTCCACATTAAGGAGTGCCTGTTCTGTTTCCCCACCCAGTCTTTGACTTCCTTCTTTTAGTTCCTTGCCTCACCCTCAGTGTCTATGAGGTCATGTTTAGGCAACCAGAGCTAAACGGACTCGGCACACACCCATAATTCCAGCATTCTGGTATGCTGAAACAGAAGGATCACAGATTGTGGCCTGTCCAGGTGTCACAGATAGGTAAGCTAGTTAGATACAGGGCTGGCCCTTGAAAAGCCAACATGCAGGACAAGTCAAGGAGCCAACTTGAAGGACAGTCAAGGAGCCAACAGGGAAGACAAAGGAGACATTCACTGAAGGCCAACAACACAAAAGGAGAGAAACTACCGCACCCACATAGGATACACAGCAGTGACTGATATTCTAAATCAGTATCAATCACTTGGGTGGAGGGCCAAGATCTTACCCACCCCTTCCAGGAAAGAGCCCTGATGGTCCTTTACTCTTGCTATGTGACGTGCTTTCTTTTCAGATCCCTATTTAATCCATATTACCTAAGTGACTGTTCTTGTAATCTTACCGGTTTACTAACATTTTGAACCCACCTCACCTCCTGGCTTTGTTCCATAAACACTCCCTGGGAAGTGAGGTGAGGGGTCACCCACTTTCAGGTCCCTCTTCTGTCCCTCTTGGGCAGAAGTTTTCTCAATAAACTTTTCCTACTCAAAGCCTCCATTGTTCCTAGAATTCATTCTTCAGTTTAGAGAACATGAAATTGCATTTCAGATATGCAGCAGGTTGGGAGTTACACTTGCTCCCCTGTACCACAGGCAACTTCGATGTAAGACTCTGTATCAAAACTAAGAGAGCTGGTAATATGGCTCAGTAGAGTACTTGCCTATCATATTCAAGGTATTCAATCTCTAGCACTAGGAGGAAAAAATAACAAACAGAAATAAGTTTTTTCCTTTCTTATTTTATTTTATTTTATTTCCTTTTATTAAGTACTGGTTAGAATATTCATTTGTGGGCCAGGGAGTTAGCTCAGTGGTTCCGGCGCCTGTCTTGTAAGCGCAAGGACCGGTTCGATCCCAGTAACCACATACAATACTGGGTGTGGAGACTCATGCCTAGCAGCAATCAGTACCACATACCACAGTGCAGGGTGTGGTGGCTCATGCCTGTAATCTCAGCACTTCTGTAATTCCAGCACTTGGGAGGCAGAGGCAGGAGGATTGCTGTGATGTGAGTTTGAGCTGAGCTCAGGGCCAGTCTGAACTACAAAGTAAGACCCTGTCTCAAAAAAAAAGGAAAAAAAAAAAGGTATTTCTCTAATCTTTAATCTACAGTTGTTTTGTCTAATGTTCCAGCTCCTAGAGAAGCTCTTGGCTGCTCATTCTTCACAGAGAGGACTTTTTCAGAGTCTTAATTCTTTTCCCACATTCAGAGTTCAAGGCTTGTCTAGGCTACACAATGAATTCAGAGCCAGCCTGAACTATAAAGCGAGACCCTGTGTAAAAAAACTAAAAATAAAATAGCATAAAATAAATGTAGGAACTTGGAGCATGTGAATCCTTGCAACACAGGAGGAAGAACAGCATTTTGGGAGCTTGTCCCACTTTGTCAGAAAAGCGTTTATAAAACCAAACACTTACTAGGGCAACACAGCATACAAGTTTACTTTGACACAGACACCTGGACGGTATAAGCAAATAATCCTCACTCAAAAATCAAAGGCCATCTCGTGTTTATCTTGAAAATTATTATCCTGTCAGTCTTTTGGTCGAACAGGCTCAAGAAATATTACATTTCGCCTCCAATTTTAAAAATATAAAATATTTTAAAATATTTAACTATACCTGAGTACACAATAAATATCCCTGTAATCACAACCCAGTTTCCTCAGTCTTTATATCATGCTATGCTTATTGCAAATCTGTTTTTAGTTCAAAAAATAAAATAATAGGAGTCATATATAGTGGCACATGCCTTGTAATTTCAGTACTTTGGGGGGCTGAAGCAGGAGGATCTCCTAGCCTACCCCAGACAATTCAGTGATACTCTGCCTCAAGATTAAAAATATAGGGGCCGGGGATTTAGCTCTGTGGTTCTGGCACCTATCTTGCAAGCGCAAGGGCCCGGGCTGGATCTGTGGTAAACACATACCATACTGGGTGTACAGACTCACGCCCAGCAGCAATCAGTAAAACATACCACAGTGCTGGGCAGGGTGGCTCACGCCTGTAATCCCAGCACTTGGGAGGCAGAGGCAGGAGGATTGCTGTGATGTGAGTTGGAGGCTCAGCTCAGGGCCAGCCTGAACTACAAAGCGAGACCCTGTTTCAAAAAAAAAAAAAAAAAAAAAGAGCAGGGAGTGTAGAAGAGTGTGCAGTGGACTCAATCCACAGTTAATTTTTTTTTTTTTTAAAGGTTTTTCAAGACAGGGTCTCACTTTGTGGTTCAGGCTGGCCCTGAGCTGAGCCTCAAACTCACATCACAGCAATCCTCCTGCCTCTGCCTCCCGAGTGCTGGGATTACAGGCGTGAGCCACCACATCAGGCACTGTGGTATGTGGTACTGGTTGCTGCTGGGTGTGAGCCTCCACGCCCAGTATGGTATGTGGTTTCCAGGGGATCGAACCCAGGTCCCTGCGCTTGCGAGACAGGCGCTGGAACCACTAAACTAACTCCCTGGCCCTCTTTTTTTTTAAAGACAGGGTCTTGCTTTGTAGTTAGGGTTGGCCTTGAGCTCACTATGTAGACCACATGAACCTTCAACTCACAGCAACTCTCCTGCCTCTGCCTCCTGAGTGCTGGGATTATAGGCCTGAGCCACCAGGCATGGCACTGTGGTATGTGGTACTGACTGCTAGTAGGTGTGAGTCACTACACCCGACATTGCTCTATGTGGTTACCGGGGATTGAACTATGCACCTTGCACTTGCAAGGCAGGCAATGAAACCACTGAGCTAAGTCCTCAGCCTACCAACCCCCCCACCCCCGTTAATTACCTTAATTAATCAGGGATTGAACTAAATTCTACCTCCTTCCTCTCAGTGGATACCACTCACAATTTGGTGTTTAATCATTCTCTTATTTGTATATTATATTCTATGAAGTCCCGAACAGTATGTACTACTGTTTTGTCTTTTTCTAAGTTTTATGTAGTTATCATACTAAACATATTCTGCAACTTGCATTTTGGTCAGAATATTTCCTCTTTACTTAGTTTAATATGTATGGGTTCTGGCTCATTTATTTTAACTGCTACAGAATACGCTATCGCATGAAAAGACCAGAATATATTAATTTATCCAACTGTTCATGGCCATTTTTCATTTCTTACTACTACAAAAAATGCCATGTGACATTCTTATGAGTTTCCTGTGCACAACTGCTAAAGCTGTTTATTTCTAGGATGTATGTCAAGAAGTAAGATTCCCTGTGTTAATGGACAGGGACACTACTTTGTTAGATAATACCAAGGTAGCAGAACTAATTTATTTTCCCAATTAAGTATGAGTTTCTGATTTTCTTTATATTCTCAACAATACATCTGGCCTTGTCTGACTTTGAATTGTTGCCAACCTGATACGTATGAAAAGAATGAAATGCTTTCCCCTCATCCTTCATACAGGGAATTGGACCTGGAGCCTTCCCACTGAGCTACACTCCCAATCCTTTTCTTACTTTTGATTTTTATAGGGTCTCACTAAGTTGTCTAGAGCACTTCAGGCTCCCAGAGTGCTAGGATTACAGGTGGTATGCCATCATGCTCAGCTTGAAATAATGTGCTTCACTTTGTATTGCCCTCATTACTAATGATTTCAGTATCTTTCTCATGTTTATTGGACATTCATTTATGCATCGTGCTCCTAGAAATTCAACCCAGAGCCTTCACATTAAGCTCTATCTCCAACCTTTTACATTTGTTATTTTTAGACAGGGTCATGCTAAATTGCTAAGAGGTCCAGGCTGGGCTTGAAATTCAGATCCTTCTGCCTCAGCCTCCCACAGTAAAGATGGGACTATAGCAGTGTGCCTCCACATCCTGCTGAAAATAACCCAGAAAAGTAGTCAGTGTTATACTCTAAGGACCATGGTATTTATTTTAGCAGCAATGGTGATATTCAGTGGCATGTAGTATAACAATATAGCATCACTGTTTCTTGTTGCTTTTTTTTGGAAAACTCTTAGTTTTATTTTTGTCTTTTCCTTCTCTTTTAATAAAGTTACAATGATGTTCCTGGTTGCTGCTGGATATATTAGAACTGTGTCCAAGTTTAAAAAAAATGACTTTATTATATAGTCTTAAGTTTCTCTCCAAATTAATTTTATTTTTTTGAGACAGGGTCTCACCATTTAGCTCAGGCTGACCTCGAATTCATGGTGATTCTCCTTCCTCTGCTTCCAAGTGCTGGGATTACAGGCAAGCATCACCATGCCTGACCCAAACTTAACTTTTTTTTTTTGAGACAGGGTCTCGCTTTGTAGTTTAGGCTGGCCCTGAGCTTAGCCTCAAACTCATATCACAGCAATCCTCTTGCCTCTGCCTCCTGAGAGCTGGGATTACAGGTGTGAGCCACCATGCCAGGCACTGTGATATGTGGTACTGATTGCTGCTGGGTGTGAGTCTCTACACCCAGTATTGTATGTGGTTACCAGGGGATTGAATCCAGGCCCTTGTGCTTGCAAGACAGGCACCAGAACCACTGAGCTAAATCCCTGGACGCCAAAATTAACTTTTTAAAAACGACATATTTATAAGTGCATTGAATAATCTATAATTATTTTAATATAATTTTACATTACATAAAACATTTTAAAAGCATGGCAACCTATAAAAAATGATCACTTCTGGTGAGTGAAATGCTAAGAGCAGATGTAAAAAGGCGAAAATGGGTTTTTGCTTTTAGCTTTCACTTTATTTTTTGAAAATCTATTTTGTTTTTTTAAATTTAATCTTTATTGGTACATTATGAATATAAATCATCATCGGATTCAACACTGAGGGTTTGCACCAGAATATGACACTACTTAATTCTCATTTTTCCCCTTTCCCCCCATCCATGCAACCCCCACCCCCTAAATACATAATCTTTGTTTCCTTTTTTATTTATTTTTAATTGTTTTTTATTAGTACACCTTCATAGTACGTAATGATCACCTTTCTCGTGAGGAGTTGGCATGTGTTTATAACACATCTTAATTATTTTTGTTTTATACTTCAAATGCTTTGGTACTGTGGAAATGTTGAAAATAAACTCATACTGGGAAAGCGATTTAGCTCAGTGGTTCCAGCACGTGCCTGGCAAGCATAAGGGGCACCAAATACCACAGTGCTGGGTGTGATGGCTCATGCCTATAATCCCTGAACTCAGGAGCCAGACGCAGGAGGACTGCTGTGAGTTCAAGGCTACGCTGGCCTACACAGAGTTCAGGGCCAGCCTGAACTACAAAGCAAGACTCTGCCACAAAAATAAATAAATAAATACATACATGCATACATACATACATACATGCATACATACTTTCTAACTGAAAATCAAATTAAAAGAAAAGGTACAATTATAAAATCAAGAAGTTCCATATTTATTTTATTCTACTGGCCATCATCCTTGACTCTTCTTTCTTGTTAAGGGCACAGGCCATGCATATATATGTCCTAGTGTTCTGTCTCCCACGTATGTACCCCCATGGCAGGTGCTACACATTTGGATGGGGAGTGGCAGATACAATTTGGGCAGGAGGATTAGAAAAGCCTCGAAATGAACCTTAAAACAGCACTTCCATTTGGGAGGTAGACACCCCAGGTAAAAGAATCTCCTCCCCCTGAAATGCTGGTTAATAACTATTCACAACTCTAACTGCTCTTCTCAGCAGTTTGCTCCGCTCAGCCCTATTTGAATGAGAAAATCTGAAATCTTCTATCCGCAACTGTCAAATACAACACTGTGTAAAGCGGCTAGGAGTTTAAATAAGTCAAAGAGACCTAATGTTTGAAAGCAGTTGTTGACAAACCTGTCCCGAATTTGCTGAAGGGGTGTTTGGGATTCCCTGTAGCTTTCTCCAACTGAAAGAGCCTCCAGGCATCATTCATCACGTTCTTCTCATGCTCTGAATCCACTGCATTCACTTCTCTGTCTTTGCAACTCTCATCAAACAAGGGGCACAGGAAAAACTGTGCAAATCTAAGGGTATGAAACATAATTAACAGCTTGAAAACTATTATCAGAAAACCGGACTTTTAAAAATAGTTTTGCATCCTAGTAAATAGAAAATGTGAATTCTATAAGATCAGAAAAAACTACTTTTGCTACTAAGAAAAAAAGAATACAAACTAAGTTCTAACTAACAGAAGAAAAATGTAACACTGAACATATATATATATATATAAAGTAAGAGGAGCTGATCCATTCCGGAGATGCTAAATAAGTAGTGGAAAACATAAATAACAACACCAAAAGGTCAAGGCAGACTTACAGAGATAGCTAAGGGCACAGGCCATGCATATGTCCCCATTAGTCTACTTAAGATTACCAGTGCCATATCCCTATAGTACTAGCACTTTGGGAGGCTGAGACAGGAGGGCCCCAAGGTCAAACCCAGCCTGGGAAACTTAGTGAGATCCTGTTTTAAAACTGAAAAATTGAAAAAGGCTAGGGATATTGTTTAGTACAAAAGCCCTGAGTTTAATTCTCAGTAACTTTCCATCACCGAAAAAGATTTGTAATGTCTATTAAAAACCTTATTTTATGTAGTTAATTCTCTGAAGAAAGAAAAAGAGGAAAGTGGAAATTCTCAGCCCACTAATCTTAACTTTACAGTTTTGGGTACAATTTCACTAAGACTTGGGCACCATAAATTAAGTGATCTACTTTTAAAAAGATATGATTTTATTTTTTTGTCTTCTTTTTTATGTAGTACTAGGGACTAAACCCAGGACCTTTGCACTAAGCCACATTCCCAGCCCTTTTTGTTACTATTTTTTCTGAATTTTTATTTTTGAGACAGAGTCTCATTAAGTTGCCTAGGTTAGGCTTGAGTTTGTGATCTTCTAGTCTCAGCCTCCCAGCCTGGGATCGTAGGTATGTACTACCATGCTGAGTATTTTTGTTCTCCTTGAAGAAATTCAAACAAACTACACTTAGACACTTAGCTATTGGGCCGGGGATTTGGCTCAGTGGTTCCGGTGCCTGTCTTGCAAGAGCAAGGGCCGGGGTTCGTACTTGGCAACCATATACAATACTGGGCATGGAGACTCATGCCCACCAGCAATCAATACCACATACCACAGTACGGGCTTAGTAGCTCATGCCTGTAATCCCAGCACTCGGGAGGCAGAGGCAGGAGGATTGCTGTGATGTGAGTTGGAGGCTGAGCTCAGGGCCAGCCTGAACCACAAAGCAAGACCCTGTCTCAAAAAAAAAAAAAAAAAAAGTAAGATAAGATTCTCTTATATCGGAATTCAGATGAAGCCAAGAGCAAAGATTCTGAGTAGGGTTACTGTTCAGTGGACCTAGGAGAATGTTGAGTCTATAAACACCTCAGTTACCACAACTCAGTCTAGCTGTCAAAGAAGCTATTGTCATTACTTAACATTTATTTTAAGTGCGTAATGAATATGATACCATGTTAAGTACTTTACATATGCCAATCCAAAGAGAAACTCCCATCTACCTGGAGTTTATAATCAAAGATGCATAAAAGGAGATATTCATACATATATAACCTCTTTTACCTACTTCAGTACATCAAGACTAGGAAAAATATCTACCGGCTACAGACTAAAGCTTCATAGCTGTAAATAATGTTTATCACACAGAACAATGAAGTTTTTTAAAAGATGCTCTTATACAAAGGAATTTTTAATCTGAGCTATATAGCATATACACTCAATTACAGAGATTCATCATATATAAAATTTGCTCCTGCATTTGTAAAACACAAAATGAAATTCAGTGTTATGGAAATCTTTGGGAATATTTTATAAAAGATGACCACAGGGCTGGAGATTTAGCTCAGTGATGCCCTGCCTGCCTGGCGAGTGCAAAGTCCTGAACAACAAAAAACAAGATGATTATGCTTCAAAGTTGCAGCCTAAAGACCAAAACACAACACAGAATAAGTAGGAAACAGATTACTTTGATCCAGTCACATACCATAAGCCCATGCCTTTGTCCTGTTAATATTCTTTGTGATAAAGAATAAATGGAACAGCTGGGAGTGTAGCTTAGTGATAGCTTGTCTGTTTAATATGCATTAGTCCCTGGACACCTCTAAACAAGTGAAAAAAGCGTAAGTGAAAACTATTCTTTTTAAATATAATGACTACTATTAATTTGGATAAGCAAAGAAAGCTGCAATGATTAAAATTATGGCGTGAAACTTTAGGCTACTGTGTTCTCTATGGTAAGCTGTTCTCATCTTGTAATGTCCTTGTTTTCCTACCAAACTCACTTTGCAAAGTCTTCTTTTCCTACCTTAAATAAATGTAAAACCTTGTTTACTGTTAAAAAAACAAAGAGTCAAGCTTCAAAACTACACCTTGGTAATAAAGAAATATATAAAACTATAAAAATTCGCCAGGGAGAAATTATACTTCTAATAATACATCAAACCACTAACACAACAAAGAATTAGAAATCTTTGGTGGTAGATGGCACATGTTTATAATCTTTGCTACTTGAGACAATGAAGTAGGATTGAAAGTTCAAGGTCAGCCTGGCCAATTAACAAAAGGCTATTACAAAAAAGAAAATGAAAAGGACGGGATGAAGGTCAGTAGTAGAGCACATGCCTAGCATTATGAACTCCTACGTTTAATCCCTAGTAACACAAGAAAAGATAAAAGGAGGGCCGGGGATTTGGCTCAGTGGTTCTGGCGCCTGTCTTGCAAGCACAAGGACCTGGGTTCATCCCTGGTAGCCACATACCATAGTGGGCGTGGAGACTCATGCCCAGCAGCAATCAGCACCACATACCACAGTGTGCCGGGCGTGGTGGCTCACGCCTGTAATCCCAGCACTCGGGAGGCAGAGGCAGGAGGATTGCTGTGGTGTGAGTTTGAGGCTGAGCTCAGGGCCAGCCTGAACTACAAAGTAAGACACTGTCTCAAAAAACCTTAAAAAAAAAAAAAGAAAAAGAAAAGATAAAAGGAAATTGTTGGCTGTACAGAAAATGGACCAAGAAGTTAAACCTGCCTAATGGAGTTTTCTCCAGAAAATATATATATATATATTTTTTAGACAGTCTCACTTTGTAGTTCAGGCTGGCCCTGAACTCATTATGTAGCCCAGGGAAGCCTCAAATTCACAGCAATCCTCCTGTCTCTGCCTTCTGAATGCTGGGATTTTAAGTGTGAACCATCACACCTGGCATTGTGGCGTGTGGTACTGATTGCTGACAGGTATGAGTCTCCATGCCTGGCACTGTTGTATGTGGCTACCGGGAATTGAATTTGGGACCTTGAGCTTGCAAGGCAGGCGCCAAAACCACTGAGCTAAATCCCTGGGCCCTCCAGAAAATACTTTTAAAATACTCTCAAGTTGCAAACAGCAGGTCAAAATATTATTCCTTAAGTCAGGAATTGAAGAACAGGATACATAAGGTCTTACATTCTGGAAGAGGAAGTATGTTTGAAACACAACAGGCTATTCTTCATCATGTACATTAGCAACAACCGCAATTAGAATGGAAAGGACAAGTGAGAATTTTATAAATCAATATAATATTTTGTGGGCCTGAAGGCTGGTATAAAGTCATGGCATTATTCTTTCTTTGTCAGAAAGTAAAACATACAACATCTCTCATTATTCTTTTTTTTTTATAAAGTAAGGGGGAAACACTGGTTAAAATGTATTTTAAGCCATAAAGCGATGAAACCATCTTTATAAGAATAACTATTATTATTTCTATTAGTGTGATTAAATGCACTAAATTGGACGGTTTATAGTGCATTCAGCATTACCTGTCCAGGGCACCTTCCAGGTGTTCATGAGAAACATCGAAATAGTAATTGGTGTGCTCTCCACTAGTGAAGGCATTAGAACTTCCTGCATGCTCACTAAGAAACTGGCTGTACTCATTTTCTTTAGGGTATTTCTTTGTTCCCAAAAAAAGCATATGTTCACAAAAATGACTTAAGCCAGCAATATTTGGAGGATCTGACAAAGAACCTGAAAGAGAAAACACATATATAATAAATTACTGTTTTATGTCAAAAGCTAGTAATTTAAGAATGCTTGTTAGTATATAATCACATAACAGAGGAAGTGAAGGGTAGGTCAGAGACCTGGGCTCCAGTCCCTATTCTTGACATCACTGGTAGATTACTTAATCTCTCTGGACTATAGTTTCCTCGCACAGGAGGGAAATAAAAAGCTGAGTTTACTGTTTTCCAAAATCTAAAACTTTTTGTTATGGTTTGAATTTATTCCGAGACAGCACAGTGCTAAGAAGGTGGGCTTGGAGATTAGCTGCTCTGAAGCACAATATTTACCTATCTTCCCTTAGTTACTTTTATATTATTTATCTTTGAGTGTCTAGTGCAAAACAGTATTTGCAAAACACTTTGTATTATGTTGGCGATCATTATTAGTTCACTATTACGTTATTTCCTCAATTCTAAAATGTTGAGTTAAAAAACAAAACAAACAAAAACCTACCAGCCAGGCACAGTGATGCACTGCTTAATCCTTGCTACTACTCTGGAAGCTGGGAAAGAAGGATAGCAAGTTGCAGGCCAGCCTGGGCAACGCAGCAAGATTATGTGTTACAACACATCTTAAAAGGCTGGGGAGGACCAGGGATTTAGTTTAAGTGGTACTACGTCTCCCTTGGAAGCACAAGGGCCCAAGTTTGATTCCCAGCACCGCTCCCCCATGGTTGGGCTATAGCTTAGTGGTAGTGCCTCACATTATAAAAAACATGAGTCCAATTTCCAAAACACTCTACACCAACAAATGCAAGCTATAAAACAATAAACTGTCTTGCCAAGTATTCACACAAATAAAATGCAATCCAGGGCTGGGGATTTAGCTCAGTGGTTCCAGTGCCTGCCTTGTTAGTATAAGGGTCTGGGTTCGCTCTCCAGGTAACCACATACAATAATGTGGGGCATGGAGACTCACACCCAGCAGCAATCAGTACCACATACCACAGTGCCAGGCGTGGTGGCTCACACCTGTAATCCCAGCACTCAGAAAGCATAAGCAGGAGGATTGCTGTGAGTTTGAGGCTAAACTCAGGGCCAGCCTGAACTACAAAAGTTGAGACCATGTCTCAAAAAAAAAAAAAAAGCAATCCAATTAAAGTAGCATTAAATGTAGAAGAAATGGGCACACAAGGATCTACACATATAACATAAGTGTACCAAAATTTAAAAATAGAACTGTAAAGATGGAAATAAATTTCCTTGTACTAGGTCACCTTAGGTAGGAAACTAACAAGCTGCTTTTGGTAAATACAAGATTATTGTGATTAGATGATAGTAGTTTAACAATAAATGTACAACGATTCCACTACAGAGTAAGACATTAAAAAATCAATGATTTTTTAATCAATGAATTGATAAATACTGGGTCTTTATTCACACTCATATAGGAAGTTCTAATGAACTTAAACATTAGCTCAATGAAGCTGAACAAAGTTCGATTTACAATTTCAGATTGTACCTATGTGTACATCAAGTGCTGCTGACGACTTATCCGTGGTGGGATCACTGATGAGAAGTACTTTGATCCCATTTGCCAGCTCTAGTCCGCGGTATTCCCGCTTGTCTTCAGGAGATTTGATAATGTGATTTCCTATTCTCTTGACAGCTGGATTATTCATTTTGCTGTAAGTCTTTCTTTGAAAACTAAGAAGAAAAAAATTATTTTGTTGAGTTTGGGTTATTTTTTAAAAGAACAAAGAAAGAAACTTCAAGCAAATTCACATAATACATCATCACATTAAAAAAAAAAAACCCTTGGAGGTGACTGGCTGCAGAGGTTGAACCCAAGATCCCCAGGCATGCTAAGCACGCCCTCTACTGAACCCCTCACCCTGGAGGAATTTTTTGTTTTTCTTTTTCAGTACCAGGGATTGAACTCAAGACCTTGTGCTTGCCAGGCAGCCACCACCACTGAGCTACATCCCTGACCCTGGAGGAAACTTTTTATAACCTATCTTCAGGATGTAGTCATTCTTCTCTTCCATCTTACCCCTCATTTTTTTTTTTTTGAGAAATGTTGACAATACCACTTTCAGACAGCCATATTTACATCTAGAAGAGTGCATGGGTTGGGATTTGATAGAGGGTGGCTTGGTCCATGAGTTGGTGAGTGCACTGACCTAGAATAATTTTCAATTACCAATGACTACTTCCATACATATTTCAAACACATCTACTACGTTAAGGTGAGAAGTTATGTAAGGCTTATTTCTGGGTCAGCTGAAACATTGCCCAACCTGATGATGTTCAAGGATATGGCAAATCTAGAACACATGGGTCTGACACACGTTCAAGAGAACATAGAGCATAGAGAATAACCCTCAATATCTTGTAGAGCTTAATGCAAAGTAAAAGGCATGGACTGCCCTATGAAAGCAACAAAGACAACCACATAAAACAAAGGGAAAACTGGAAAGACTCCAACTAATTTTTGTAACATGCTGCAAAGCTGAATGTCAAGGCAGGAACAGTGTGGCAATCGTAACAGAGATGTTATAAAAATTCTCTTAAAAGTATTTCCTCTGACAATTCTCTTTTCTTCTCAGAAAGGTTAGAAACACGATGATAAGAAAGGACTAGCAGCACACAGAATCCCAAAATGGTGTTAGCTACTACTGGATTAATGCAGTGGAGAGATTTTCCATGTTCAGTTTTTGAGAACAGATTACTAGAGATGGGGTCTCCCCACGTTGCCCAGGCTAGCCTCGAAATCACAATCCTCCCACCTCAGTCTCCCAAACTGCTGGGTTATAGATATGTGCTGCTGTGCCTAGTGGCATATCAATCCGTAAAACCAAAAGCATATCAGAAACAACATGCTACAGGCTAAGTAAACCTGTGCTAGCATACTGGCTTCTTACCCAGAAAACAAAAGAAGGGGATTTGGCCAAGTGTGGTGCTCTCTGGGAGGCGGAGGCAGGAGGATTACAGGTTTGAGCCTAACCTGGACAATGCTAACTTAAAGAGACTCTGCCTCAAAACTTAAAAAACAGCTGAGGATGTGGCTGAGAAGGCCTTGGTTGAGTCTCTACTACTACTCTCTGAAAAGAAGTGGAGCTGACTGCCCCAAAAGACTGACAGCCACATTCAAACATAAATCAGAGGGGAGATAAATAGGCATATAATTGTTTTTTTTTTATTCAATATTGTGTTAAAGTCTTGAAAAATTAAAAAAGAAAAAAATCTAGATTGACTTTAAACTGGGCATGGTGGCGCACAGCACATGGGAAGCTAAAGCAAGAGCATCACTGCATGTTCAAGGCCACCCTGGACTGCACAGGGAGATTTGTCTCAAAAATCAAAAATAAAAACTGAGACTGATTTTAGGAGAATATCTTCCTCTCTAGAATTATCTAGTTATGCCACTTATCTGAATAACATTGATAAACTAACAAGCTTTATTCCTGTAAAGACAGTCCCGTAGATCTTATTTTGAGAGATATATAGAGTTGTAATGACCAATACTGTAGATAATACTAAGTGTATAAGACTGGGTTTTAAAAATATACTTTATACAAACAATCCTAATGGCTTTGCCCTATTTATAGTAAAATATTTCTTGAAAAGCAAAAGATAAAATATAATGTTAACATTTTGGGCTATAAAAATACCATTCAAAAATTTAACACCAATTTGAAGTGAAAGTCATTATTAACAGTCATTTTTTACTTCATTAGCCATAAAACATAAGATTCACATCAAAGAGAGGGCTGGAGATAAAGCTCAACAGTAGAGAGTATTTGCCTAACAGGTGTGAGACCCTGGGTTTAATTCTCAGCAAAAAAGTTAGAGAGATCTGCGTGTAAACTCTGAAATATAGTACTTCATGTTATAAAAAAAAATTCTCAGGATAACAGGAATGGCTATGATAACAGGAATGGGGTACAAGCAATCTCAGATAACAGCACTGTTGTTTGGGAAATATTAACCAATCTATTTAGAATCCAGCAAATGCCTTCTGTAAATAGTTTGTTTTAAAAATCTTACTTTGGGGGCCAGGGATTTAGCTCAGTGGTTCCGGCAACTACCTGGCAAGTGCAAGGTCCTGAGTTCAATCTCTGATAACCACATACCAGGCACTGTGACTCATGCCTATAATCCCAGCACTCAGGAGGCAGAAGCAGCTGGACTGCTGTGAGTTCAAGGCTGGCCTGGCTACACGGTGAGCTCAGGGCCAGCCTGAACTGCAAAGTGAGACCCTCTCTCAAAAAAAGAAAAAAACCAAAAGACAACAAGCTTACTTTGAGCTCAATATAAATTACTACTTTAAAAGGTGAGTTTCAAACTACCAGCAACACAATAGTAAATAAACCGTAAGGTCACCTCCAATAAGAAGGGCAGCATGAAAAGGTGACAATAAACTCAATGTGCACCACAGAAAATGTGTAATACCCACCACCAACCAGCAAGGGGCCAGACTCTAGTGAAAGATTTTAAAGGCTGTTTGCCTTCATCCCCAGCCTTTACCCCCCATTCCATCTACTGTGCTTTCCTCGGCTCGCCTGGTTTAGGGAAATGATGGCGAACCTTTCAGTGCTTTCAGCGGTAACGAACAGCTGGCTCCGGCGTGCACGCGGTCAGTCTGCCACCGCTGGTTTAGGGGAACAAAGGGCTACGCATGGCTAAACTCAAACTGTTTAACCCACACCTGTTGTGAGAAGATGAAACAAAGGTCACTGTGGAGGTACACACTGACACCCTAGAGAGGTTAAAGCCTCTCAACCACAGGCTACACGCTCTGCTCTTTTCAGGGTCTCAATTTCCCTGGTAAAGATTTCAGTTTCCTCAGACAGAAAATTTATTGTGTAAGTTACACACAAAAATCAGTGCAACTACTTTTAGACATCTGTACCCAAGATCAAGATCTGCTGGAAGTTTTTAAGCTGCAGTGCTCTCAAATCAAGTATCATGATTTCTTGAGGAATTAGCCAGAAGAATACAGTAGCAACATTTTCAAACAACACCCACCCCAGCAATCCATATTCAGTAACATATCACCAATGCTTTTTGCCTTCTGGAGATTCGATTCTTACCTTCTGGAGAACTGAAGGAAATGACAGGGAACTCCTCTGATGATTAACTCATCAGCAGCTTGTCTGTATTTATATTTGTACTCACGAGATCACATGTCTATCTGCCTCAGCTCCACATTAGCATAAAGCCTTCAAAAGTAACTTCACTTCTTGCAAACGTTCCCCAATAAGCAAGTGTTCTGACATTTTAGATGACAAGCAAGTGCTAACTCTAATGCTTTCCCAGACATTTATTTGATATTTTTAACTTGTCAAAGTCAAAATTTTAGCAGTAACAAGATTATTTTCAATTGTAGGGACATTACTATATACTGGAAAACTTGTGACACACCATTGTTAGTTTTCAGATTCTGATAAACTGGAGAGATGTTTAGTAGTTGTGACATATTTTGTTTGGAATTTAAAAGGAGTGTAATCATAGAAGGTAAAAGCTGGAAGAACCACTACATGTTAACTAGTCCTCTACAGTACATGGAGCTTATTAAAAATGCAAACTATCAGAATGTACTGTAGTTTAAATGAGTCAAAAAGTCTGCATGTTACTAAGATCTCCTGGTGGGCTACTTTCATTTTACCTATAAGGAAACAAGCTCAAGGAGCTTGAGCCACTTGCTCAAAAGCATTTCACAAAAAGTTACACTTAGGATTTTTTCCCCCAGTTCAGATGAAACAAAGGGTCTTTGCAATGGGCTACATCTCTACCACTATTCGCTTTGAGACTGCTGTGGCCATAGCCATAGTATGGGGCCACCACAGAGATGGACAACAGGCAAAAATCAAGGACCCTAACCTTCTACTCAATAAAAACATGATTTGTGTTTCTTCTGGGACGGCTATGGACCATTTTTGCTATAAATCATGACTGCACTTGAACCTACAGATTCCCTTTAGGTAAATAAGCACAAAGTTTGATCATTTTTTATATACTTTGTTGTCTTAAAATTTATACAGTCTCACCAGCTTCCAGACTGAGGACACCAGGGTGTGGAATTTCCAGGGACCCTCAGCTTTGCCTGGAACTCTCCAGCTGTGTTCTGAACCTATGATCACCAGGATTCCAAGGCGGGTGGAGCCCCATCGGATGGACACCACAGACATATTATGCTTTCCTGGAAAGGAAAACATCCATTCACCCCAGAGCTACATCACCAGGACTGAAATAACGATCACCCAGACTGCAGCCCACCGCTGCTCCTTAAAAGCTGGCCTCACCTTTGCAGTTGGCCAGTCTGAACCGCTGGGTCAGAATGTGCCCCTTCTAGCTACCTAAGCCACAGTTCTTTCTCATCTTTCCTTTAATTTTCTTCTTTGTTTTTTTTCTGTGTTGTGGGATCAGTCAGGCCCTTGTGCTTTCAAAGTAGGCGCAGCACCACTGAGTTAAATCTCCTCTCTGCTTTAACTTTCCAATTAAAGTTTTTTCCCTGTATATTTGTACTTTCATATTTAATTTCCATTTCTATTAACTCAAGGACCCACACTAGCCAATCACAAAACAGTACAGGTTAGATTACAACTGGCAATCCTCCTGCTTCACGCTCCCAGAGTGCTGGGATCAAAGACATGTGCCATGGAACCTGGCTAGTACTCAACTTTAACCTCCGCTTGTATTATACCTTATCTCCCACATCAAAACAAATATTTAAGAAGGTCCCTTATTAAAGCTCACATACTGCATCATGTAGGTTGGCTACAAAGATAAATAACCCAGAGCCTTTACTCTGAAAAAACCCAGACTAGTAACAGGAACAGATCGAAAAACAGAAACAGAGGGGCCAGGGATTTAGCTCAGTAGTTCCGGCGCCTGTCTTGCAAGTACCAGGGCCCGGGTTCATCCCTGGTAACCACATATGACACTGGGCGTGGAGACTCACGCCCAGTAGCAATCAGTACCACATACCGTGGTGGCTCACACCTGTAATCCCAGCACTCAGGAGGCAGAGGCAGGAGGATTGCTGTGATGTGAGTTTGAGGCTGAGCTCAGGGCCAGCCTGAACCACAAAGTGAGACCCTGTCTCAAAAAAAAAAAAACAAACCAGAAACAGAAAGAAAAATAAATGTGATGACAGTCGTCTCTGGGGCACAACAGCAACAACAAAGAGACCTAACCCTATTTAGGAAGGGGGAAGAGAAAGGATGTGAGAAGGAGCATGACAAACAGAAGACCAGGGACAATCAAAGTAGAAGGGGACACAAAAGTAAGACCTACTTAGGGAAAACGTGGTGGAAAAAACTGAGGAGGCTGATGTTAACAAAAGTACAACCAAGGCCTTGACTTGATTATGGACTGAGGCTGGGGATCTACTACCTTGTCAGCAGAGTATGGGCTTACCATGTGCAAACAAACACTTTTACAGTTTCTTCTCATACCTCTTTACATGTTCACAACATATTTAATAATACATTAGGAGGCCGGGATGTAGCTTAGTGGCATCGTGCCTACCTGACAAGCACAAGGTCCTGAGTTCGATACCTGGTACCACAAACAAACAAAACACACTGGGAAATTTTATTTTTGCTTCCTACTCACTCTCATAGCACTCTACAAGTTTAAGGTTAGATTTAATTTAGAAATGATGACCTATAAACCTAAACAGGTGAGTGACTGTGCAAATGACTAACATTCCCTTCTTTGAAACCCACCCATCTACTCCCAAAACCATAGGTGGAAGCTTCTGAGGCCTATGGTACTCCCAAATGTGGAGGGGCCCAGAAATAAAATGCCCAGAATCAGAACACCACAAAATATCCCTGCTTTCAATAAAAGACAGAGCAATGTCAAGGTAGTGGCATAAGCCCTAAGATGTCTGTTTCAAAATATTAATAAAGTTGAAGACCACAATTAACAAGTGTTACTTGACTTAAAAAAATAATAGGTCTTGGGAAACTACCCATTGCTCTTCAGTCATGGGGACAGATACAGTTCATTTTCAACACCAGCTAAATCACAGAAATGGGTACAAACCAAAATCCTGTCCACTAACCCACCTTTCCTCCCATTAGATGTTCTGCCTTTGCTTCAGGCAGAGAACTCGCTGTTCTAACTCTGTGCCCTAATGCTCTGAGAGGAATTCATATCAGACCGTGAATCCTCCCATGGATCAGGGTGGTGCCAATCTGAGCTGATTCCACAGCACATGACTAAAAACAAGTGCTCTCCTACAGGGCACAGGGGTGCTGCCCGAGAGTTTGCTACGAGGGATACTGAGGTAAGAGAGTCAAGAGGATTCAAGTCCGGTCCAGGCAACATTGTGAGACCTCACCTCAAAAAGACAAAAAAAAAAAAAGATAACTGGTTTTACAAATTTTGTTTTGGTTCATGCTTATCAATTCCTGTTGACTACCAAAGTGGCAGGATTCGTGTGGAATCCTTTCTAGATAATAAGCCAGATTTAAGCAAATAAGTAACACTTCCACTCTTCTCTCTTGCCGGTTACACCTCTCACCATGGGAAAGTAAAGAGGTTTCTAATAGGTGTGGTGGAGACAAGGGTCCTTCTACACGACGGTCTTCAAGCTGTTAGCAAAGGTGGGATAGATGCTACTGTACAAAACTAACACTAACAATGCTCACACGTTTGCACTTTATAAATAATCCTCCTGCTCTCCCTAGGTGGTGGTTCACAGCAGCAGTGAACTACCAGTGAGAACAACTGGGGTTCATCGAACCCCAGTGAGAAACTAAAGCTCATTACCAAGTGGCTTGCCCAAGGTGTTCAATCACCCAGCTGATCTGTGGCAAAGCAAGAACAGAGAAAGAGGAAGCGTAGCAAGGGGAGGAACAGAGGGTGACACTTAGGGAAATACCACACCTTTCTCCTTTAGCTCCCAGTAACCACCCTTACAGCACCAGCCCTTTTCTGACCCCATTCTCTTTCCTTATAATCTAAAAAAAAAAGGAAGGGAAGGAAGGGAGAAACAAAGAAAGGATGGAAAAAAGGAAGAAAAAAAGTTTTAAAAATGCTTCAAGGAATTTTACTCTTTCTTCATATAAAACAGAGATGGGTGGTAGAAGGAGCCTAGGACAATGGTTTAATCTGCCAAAGAAGTCCCTGTGTTGAAACCATGTCTCATTATACACTGCCCAAGAAAAGCAAAATGTCTGACCAGACTGAATGTACACAGATGGCCATGGTGGCACTCACCTATAATCTCAGCACTTGGGAGACCAAAGCAGGAGGATCAATTAGTGTGAGTCTGAGGCCTGGGCTACCCTCTGAGACCCAGTCTCAAAACACAGAACAAAACAATGACAGGGCCAGGGATTTAGCTCAGTTGTTCCGGCACCTACCTTACAAGTGCAAGGTCCTGAGTTTGATCCCCGGTAACCACGAACAACAACACTGGCAGTGGTAACTCACGCCCATCAGCAATCAACACTACATATCACAGTGCCAGCATGCTGGCTCATGCCTGTAATCCTGGCACTCAGGAGGCAGAGGCAGGAGGACTGCTGAATTTGAGGCTGAGTTCAGGACCAGCCTGAACTACAAAGTGAGACACTGTCTCAAATAAAAAAACAAAACAATGACAAAGCCACTCAAAATTAAATGCACAATGGGTTATGGACTGAACAGAAGTATTCTGCGTCTGAAAGAGAAAAAATATCATCCTAGTATACATAGTATATTATGTGTGGCTTATTTTTTCATGTCTCCATTAAGCTATTGTAGTTTTACTCAGGATAGCTGGCCTTGCAGGGTATACATTTATCTTACTTTTTTCTTTTACTTGACCCAAGCTCACTCTGAAGAGCCAATTTCTCCCTCACTCTTCACTTTTCAAACAAAATCCTGCCACTGCTTAAAAATAAAGCATAAGTAGTCTACATTAAACCACATGAATAGGAAAAATGAAAAACTCATAGTCATCTTGGTAGATGCAGAAATGTATCAAAATACTTTCAACAACTATGCATGTATTTTCTTAATTTTTTTTTTTTTTTTTTTTTTTTCTGAGACAGGGTCTCTGCTTTTTGAGTTCAGGCTGGTTTTGAACTCACAATGTAACTTGGACTAGCCTGGGACTCAAGGGGATCCTCCTTCCTCAGCCTCAGAGTGCTGGGATTACAAGAGTGCATCACCATACCTGCCCATTTATGTATTTTATTCTTTTTATTTGGTACCACGGATCAAATTCAGGTCCTTGAATTTGTGAGGTAGGCCCTGGAACCACTGAGCTAAATCCCTAGCCCTCACTTACATATTTTAAGAAGTCAGCAAACCAGAGAACTAAACCAAAAGGGAAATTCCTTCATGTGAAAAAGAACGTCTATCAAAGTAGAGCAGTCATCATCCTCAGTGGTGAGATCCTACACAGACCTCAACCGCAAGAATGAGATGCCACTACCACTTTTTTCAGTACTAAGGACTGAACCCAAAGCCTTCACACTGAGCTATGCACACACCCCTCTTCCACCACTTAAAGAATTTTATATTTTTGATACAATGTTGTACTAAGTCTCTAAATTGCCCAGGCTGGGCTCAAATTTGCAATTCTCCTGCCTGTCTCCCAGAGTGCTAGACTCATACTTCTCTCACTATCACTTCTAATCAATATTATATTGTTAACTAAGCAGTGCAATAAAACAAGAAAAGAAGGTGAGAAAAGGAAGAAACTAGTATGATTTGCAGACATGACTGGGTATAGAGTAAATCTTAAGACTTTATTAACAACTTCAACTTCTACAAGGGCCATCATCGTAAGTAGTCCATGACAAACTGACTCAGCTTCAACAGTAAGAAAAGTCATAGTAAGGGTGGGGCAGTAGCTCAGTGGTAAAGTGCTTATCTAGTATGCGTAAGGCTCTAGGTCTCATGCCCTACACACATGCGCGCGCACACACACACACACACGCACGCACACACAAAGCCGAAATATATTACAAAATCATAACTTTACAGTGAGCTGATGATTATTTCTTGACTTCTTCTCTATGGGTATTCTGCTAACTGAGTACAAATGAAATCATTCTTGATCCAAAGGTACAAACTCTATTGCATAAAAAGGGGTATTATCAGAGCTTTGAACAGTGTCATGAGGTAGGTGGAACAGATTAGAGCCTCAAGAGCTCCCAGACTTTCAACTTATTTTTTCCATAGGAAATTCGTCTCTCTGAGGACTGAACCAATGATCTTTGCCCTGAATTCTATCTCCAGTCCATCCGTCCGTCTGTTCTTCCTTCCTTCCTTTCCTTTCTTTCTCTCCCTCCCTCTCTGTCTCTGTGTGTCTCTCTCAGACAGTGTCAAAGTTACCCAGGCCTTGAACCTATGATCCTCTTGCTTTAGCCTCACAAGTAGCTAGGATTACTTGCATTTAACATAGGGTACTTCCTTTTTCTTTTTTTGAGGCAGATCTCACTATGTAGTTCAGGCTGGCCTTGAACCTACTACATAGCTCAGGCTGGCCTCGAACTCAAAGCACCTTCCTCCCTCAGCCTCCCAAGTGTTAGCATTACAGGCAGGCACCACCATGCCTGACCAAAACAGTGTACTTCTAAGATATCACGATGCATCTAGCAGAATGGCCAAAGTGAAAAAGACAGCAGATATTAAGTGTTAGACAAGTTACAGAACAGGGCTGGGAACATCCTTTAGTGGCAGACCATTTGCCCACCATAAAAACTTCCTACAATCATACAGAAAGTAAAAATTTAAAAAAATTAAAATAAAGACTCCTAGAATTTATAGAGCAACCCAAACTCATATACTGCTATAAAAATACAAAATGGCACTATCAAGTTAACAGTGTAACTTGACAATATAACAACAATTCTAGCGTTAGACACGTATCCAAAATAAATGATCTTATCTATTCATAATAGCCCACACTATGAATGATTAAATACTCATCAACAGTGAAAAGAAAATGTGGTACAATTACATGATAAAATATATAGAGCAATCAAAGTAAATAATATAGAACAAAATACAATAATAAGGATAAATCTTACTAATACAAGGGGGCATGAAAGGAGGAAGACACGAAACAGTAAATACTATGTATAAAGCATAAGGACAAGTAATATTACAGTCTGCCTTCAGGTCAAGATGGCCATTGGAAGAAGGAGTAGTGATTAGAAGGAAGCATAAATAGGGCTTCAGGGTCATGTGCCAATTCTGTAAGTATATGCAGTTTATAAAATATTTCAGGCAGAATATGCACAGTATATCATAAAAATTCTTAAAACATTTCTGAAAATATCTTAAGACAGTAAGATAAAACACAAGGAGAAATACATGAATCACTGATATTATAAACAGCAGTCACCAACAGTAATCCTGGAACTAGTACTACTTGAATAGTAGGAAGTGGCTAACCTTACACATATATTCTAATATAAAAGGCAAAAAAAATAATAGTCCCATTAAGTGATAACTATCTAAACCTTCCTGGGTGTATCCAGAGACAATTATTTCAATTGATGGTATCTTGGCCATGAGAAATAGGAGGCCCTAGTAAGAACAGCATGACTAAACCAAGTTAATAAAGCATGCTAAATAGCTTTTCGTAACTTACTTTGCAGGCCTGTTTAAAAATAAAGTTTGATATTCTCCCCAAACAAGTTAGAGGGGTAAACACTACCTGACTACATGAAACAGAAATAAAAACAAAATGATCGTAATTTTTTTCAGCACAGCGATTTCTCCACATGACAGCTGGTCTGCACCTAGTATGGACAGCCTGGTTCTCAGGAAGACACCACCCACTGGACAGTGGCGGCTCAGGAAACCTGCTGTGTATCTCATTTAAGATGGCTCCTCAAGCCTGTCCTAACCACTGGAGCACTTCCCACCTATTTGGTAGTCGTGCTTCCCCTCTGACAAAAAAGCCTCTTTGCTGGACTCTCTGTCAAGTTGGACCGTTTGACTTTTAGTTTTTTCAATCAAGGGTCAGGTGAAATTTTATATGGTACCTAAATTGACAGAAGCACCCAAATCTGTCAGATTTGGGCAGTCTTCATAGGATTTCTCAAAAAAAAAAAAAAAAAAAAAAAAAAAAAGAGGGTTTTTTTTTTTAATTTGGGTTAGGATTTGGTGCTGGTGGTCAAATCCAAGGATTAATACACACGAGGCAATCATTCTACTACTGAGCTTCACGGGCTAGCTTTAAAATACCTTTAGATAAAGCAAAGGACAGAAGCCACTCCATAGTAGGTATCCACAAATGGCAGCCTGATTACAATCATTGTCATGTTCCTAGGAGAGTGAGACTGAAACAGGCTACCTCAATAACCACAGTGTCATCACTAGCATTCTTAACACATAATCATGCAAATTCCAGATGTAGACTGTCATGTCCAGAAGTCCCAAACAGTCATTGGGAATGCCGGTAATAGTATGGTAATTTATAACACTATGAGGAAAACAGGCAAATAATTATCCTTGTATAATTGTTACTTGTGAGTCAATTAGTAGCTCTCAACAGATGACAAGTTCGCCCCCTCCCCTAGGGGATATTTAGCAATGTCTGGAGGCCGTTTCTGATTGTCACAAAGGAAGAATGCTGCAGGAGTGTAGTGAGTAGAGGTCAGAGACGATGCTAAGCACCCACAATGTACATGACAGCCTCTGTGACAAAGAATTATCTGAACTAAAACATCGATAATGCTGAGGATGAAAGATCCTAGTGTTCAATTCTGATTTTAACACCTAAAGATCATGGATGAGTGTCACTATGACTAACTCTCCATTTAAACTAAGCAAAAGAGACAGCCTCATCAAAACACAGCAAGGTATGTTTTAAATCCTATGTCTACCCATTCATCCACATATCAGTCTAAATCTAAACCAGAAACAGTTTTAATAGAAGAGGGGAAATACTTATACTGAAAGTCGAGAGGTTTATAGGAAGACTGTCCAGGGGTGAACATCTAGTGTACAAAGAGAAGGGTCAGCATTGGAAAGGAGCTCAGCCAGTGCACTGGAGAGATGTTAACTGCATTTTCAGTTAGTACTTTGCACAGCACATATACTTTTTCGTCAGTTTATACTGTCAATGAACTCATCAGATAGATCTACTTTAGTGTTATTTTTCCTGCAAGGAGAAATTAAACCTCAAAGAAGTTATTTGTTTAGAGCCACAGAGGCATTCCTCAGAACAACTAGGACTCACAGCTCATTCTCTACCTATCAAAGCACCATACTCTTACCCAGTTCAGTACGTTAAAAAGTCTTTAAGCACAGAAACTAAACACGAAGGAGAGTCTCAGAAATGGTGAGGAGGACCACCGGGTCTGTCAGGTGCTCCTACCTTCAGTTTGGGGACAAAACCCAGGGATCTATCACTGAGCTATGTATCCAGTACTTTGTGTTTTCCAGTTTTGAGACAGGGTGTTGCTAAATTGCTCAGTCAGTCTACTTGTAACCCTCCCGCCTCAGTTGCCTACAAAGCTCGGGTTACAGGGATGTGTCCCATGCCTACCTAGGTGCTCATAAGTTTTTAAATGATAATATCACTGGGCTCTGGTGAACTATACCTAATAAAGTTGTGAGCCCAAATCAGATTTGCTTCTGGTAGCTTGTCTTGCCCACATCACAATATAAAAGGGCTAAAGAATGGAGAAAAACTCTGGATTCTATTTCCATTCACTGTTGTTGCTGACAACCCGATCACCTTAAAAATCTAATTCGCTAGTTCATAACAAGGGTAACTTCCAAAAGATTTGTGATGTGGGGGTGAAAGGTCTAAGCTAACAATGGAACAGAACCCATCGCCTAATTCCAGAACCTAACTTTCTCACTCAATCACTGATCAGCGTGTATGGCCCAATATTGCTATTAACTTTAGAGTCAATTTTGTTTCGGCACATATGATAATTATGACCTCTGGTACTTTAGAAAATAAAAATCTAAACTCTCTTCACTACTGTTTCTCTTACCTTTTCCCTTTCTCTTTCCCTCCCTCCCTTCTCTCCTTCCTCCCTTCTCTCCTTCCTCCCTTTCTGCCTTTTCTCTTTCCATCCTTCCTTTTCTACTTTGCAGTGATAGGGATCAAATACCTGACAGGCATGCACTCTGAGCTACACCTCACTCCCATCTAGCTAGACACCTACAACTCTGATATTATACCCTTACTGCATCATCCAGAAAAATAATAAATACATCAGTACTTTCTTCTCTGGTTCTGTTGACACTGTTATTAACGCAGATAAATTGAACATATGCTATGTGATAGAGACATACATATCGCATGAATCTTACCATATACCCATGCTACCTACCATTATTGTTCCTATTTTGATGAGGAGGAATAGAGGCTTGAAAGGGCCTGCCTCGCAAGTGCAAGGTCTTGAATTTGATCCCAGGCCCCGAAGTGTGGAAACCAAAACTATGGACTCTTATTTGGGTATAGCAGAATATGCCTATGATTCCAGCATTCTGGGAGGCTAAGGCAAGAACACAGAAAGTTCAAGCTCAGCCTGGGCAATTTAGTGACTTGGTGAGACCCTGCCTCAAAATAAAAAAGGAAAAACCGAGAATGCTGCTGGGCGTGAAGGCCCTCAGCACCATCCCTGGGGGTGGGAGACGACTCCAGGCATAGTGGTGCATGCCACAGAGTAGACAGGACTGTAATCTCAGCACTGAGGGAAGCTAAGCTCAGACCCTATCTGGGCAACTTAGTAATAAAAGGGCTTGAGGATGCAGCTTAGTGGTAAAGAAGCCTAGGATCAAGCTCCAGTATTGCCAGAAAACAAATTTAGGGGGAGGCGGTACCAGGGATCAAACTCAGGATACTGTGCTCACAAGATAGGCGTGGTGCTGCTAAGATAAATATCTCGCCCCTTCAAAATTTTAATTAATTAAATAAAACAAAATTCTCCATTCTGTCACCCTCACCAGGGATCAAACTCAGGACCTACACTTGCCAGGCAGGTGCAGTACCCACTGAACTACTGGCAAATAAAATAGTTCTATGGATCAAAAGACACAATCATGAAAATGCAACCTATAATATAGGGGAGATCTTCAAACATTATATCTGATAAAGGATAAATATTCAAAATATATAAAGAACTAAAGTAACAATAAAAACATTAAATTATGTTTATCACAAGTTTTCTTAAGAATAACTGGGTAAAATGCTATACTAAAACGTAAGTTCTTATTCTTAGGAAAAATTATATTTTATAATTATCCATACAGTAAAGAAACAATTATCTACGCAGTCCCAGATAAAGTTAAAATTTTTTTTTAAAAAAGGAAATATAAATTACCTAGGTTTCAATATCCTGAAATAAACACACTCTTTATCTCCTTCTGGAATTTTTTTAGTTTTTTATTATATTTTGTTTTTCTAGTTTTTTGAGACAGGGTCTCACATTGTAGTTCAGGCTGACCCTGAACTCACTATGTAGACGAGGCGGCCTCAGACTCACAGCAACCCTCCTGCTTGTGCCTCCCAAGTGCTGAGATTACAGGTATAAGCCACACCTATAATGTCCAGGTGGAAAATGCATCATCTACACACAAGGCTTTTCCTATATAAGTAGCTACAAATTCCAGCCAAACAACCACCCTGTACTTGTTTCAAACCACCAATCAGTGCATGCTGAGGAAAAATACAAAACACTACTGTTTATTACAAGGAGATGCCTCTGCCTCTCCATTACTCCATTTCTTAACTTTTGTAGACAATATACAAAGATGTCTTGCATCAGCTCTGCTTACAAATGTAAAGGTACTGAAAATAAACAATACAAGTTTTAAAATACCCCACATCTTAGGGTACTGAAAAAATGTTCTTGCCCTTAGTGGCTCAACGTGGTACTTAACGCCTGAGTAGGCTCGGGTGGTATAATTCCAAAATGGATTTGCAAGAGAACCACCCCAGGCAATCTGACAGAGGAGACAGAGCCTCACGTCAACTTCAGGAGAAAAAGGGTGGCAGCAGTGATAAGACATTAGTTACATTTGGAAGATTGTGGTAAACAAGTGTCATGTACTAAAGACACATGAACCATGGCACTCACTGTACAGAAAAATAATTATAAATATGGAAAGGACAATATCTAAAAAGAACTTTGTAGTTTTGGATTGGAATCAGGCTGCTTGGATACATCTGTAGCTTTTGATATCTATTGTCAGATACAGAAAGACACAAACGTGTTTGTGTGCATATGAATAGGTATACACATGTGTGTACACAAATAAATACATGGACACATACGATCTCACACACATGTAAAATACTTCTTTTTTGCATGTATGTATTTCCCAACTCTGTTCACTGTCCACTAAGAAGGCCTGAACCCTGAATCTTTCCTTCCTCACCTTACAGCAATGAGTGTATCTGCCATCTAAAACTTACAGTATATGTTTTATTCTCTGCTAAAGTGATCATGATTCTGGAAAAATGGTTGATCCTCAAGCTTCAACAGGAAAAGTACAAAAGAAGACTGAAATATGATGGCAGAGTAGCAAGCACGCAAGTCCATCCCTACAACCCCAGCACTCAGGAGGCAGAGGCAGGATTGCTGTGTGTTCAAGGCTGGTCTAGGCTACACAGTGAGCTCAGGGACAGCCTAAATTACAAAGTGAGACCCTGTCTCAAAAAAAAAAAAAAAAAAAAGAACAATAGATGTTAAATAGATGCATGAGCCAGCACTAAAGCACCCAATACCTATACGTTGAGTCAATTTGAGCATGGGGTTAAATAAGAGGAGCAATGAATAAAAAATCTTTAAGTCAAACAGGATATTATAAATCCATATAGATACATAGATACAATGAACAAATTAATGGTTTGATGAGAAATATTATATTTAAATAGCCTTAATGTATTTTCATAGAAGATAATAACAAAAGAAAAAAATTAACTTCACAGTGGATGACCTATTTTAAACTAATCCAAGTAAACACTATCAGTAAAGAAATATCAAAATTCATTGCTATTTGACAAGATGCAATAAAAGAAAATACATACCATCCCCTCTGTGATATACTCACCAAAGCTGAGTACCTCTATTTAATCATGAAGAATAATCAGACACCCGAAACTAGGGACATTTTACAAAGTACAGTAACTGATCTAAATTCCAAGAGTCAAGATTATGAAAACAATATAAGATTGAAACCGTTGTAGTCTGAAAAGACTAAAAAGTGTCATGAAAGACAACATGTTTTCAACTAATCTTTTCATCAGTCATTTTCAATAAATGGCACAACTGGCAAAATCTGAACGGGACCTGAGGTTGTAACTATTCTATCAATGAACATTTTTCCCTCTTCTCTTTTACTCCCCCTACTTTCTCCTCTCTCTTCTGCTTTCTTGTTCTTCTATTTCTTTTGACTTCCACTTTAATGAACAAATGATAACTGCATGTGTTCATGAGGTACAGTGATACATGCACATATTGCAGAATGATTAAATGATGCTAATTAACATATCCATCACTCATCTTTTTCGTAAGAACATCTGAATTTTACTTCCTTACCAATTTTGAAATATATATATTAACTACAGCCACCATACTAAGCAATAGTTCTCATATTTTATTTTTCAGTTGGGTCCATAGCTCAGTGATACAGCACTTACCTAACATGCACAAGCCCCTAGGTCTGACCTCCAGCTGCAAAACAAAAACTTAAGCTTTTGTAAAGCACAGGCTTGCTGGATAGTCTATCTCTTCTTTTTCTTTTTCCTCCCTTTTATGCTGATCGAGCTGCCTTGCCTTGAAGCATCCAATCATAGGGACTCTTCACCACGCCTGAAATGTATGTCTGTAAACATTATCTACTGAAGTGCCCTAAAGAGACTGTCTTGCCTCTTCTCCACTATCTCTGCTTATTCAGAACAGCCCTGATTCTCCTACCAGTCCCACAGTGAAACTACCTGCTCCTGTACAGAATGGTGCAGTAAGAAAGAAACAGCCAGATCAAGAAATCAGATCAAAGCAGTAACATCTCACATCCAACCGTTTGTGCTTAGTGATCTCAGAAACAGAAATACCTGGGCCTTCTGCAGATTCAGGAACTTTTCAATATTCTGAACCTTAGCTACAAAGATTAAGCTACTAGTTAAAAGACTCAATTCTACAAAGAGAAAATGAAAAGTAAGACTGAGCAGAAAAACAGCTGTCCAAAGAATAGCAATACTGTGCTTTGGTGTCAGTACTTGGGCCTCAGCTTTTCCTACTACCAGGGACACTTGGTGAATGCTTCTAGAATTTTCCGATATTGAGGAACCAGACTTAGAACAACCCAACCCAGGGTCACCAGGGCTAGAACAGTAACCTCAGATTCAGGTGCAGCCCAATTCTTCTCCCAATGATTTGAAGGTCACTTTAGAAACTTCTGGGGCAAGCCACAATGAAATACTGTAAGCCATTTAGTATTTTAATATCATGAATTTACCCTCAAATTAATCCATGAACATACAGCCTGAAAATGAGTGAAGATATCACTGGGTATGTCATCCAATCTCAATCTGAACAACAAGCTTATTCTTTTATTGTCTCATCTTTCTTGTCTATAGCTCTGTATCTCCACTTTGACATCCTGGTTCTCAATGTGCCTACTATATAAATTTAGGTAAAGATGGAAGGGTTTGATGGAGTTTAACTAAAGAGCTTTCAATCGCTTTGCCTGCTGATGTATGGCACAAGACTACACAAGAAAAGTGGTCTCTGGTATGTATAACTACATGCAGTATGACTTTCGGGGTTTATATCTAGATGGCTTCCCAAAGTTTCAAATGTTCAGAGGTAGGATATATTTTTTTTTTTTGACAGTCTTGCTTTATATGTAGTTCAGTCTGGTCCTGAGCTCACTATGTAGTCCAGGCGAGCCTGGAACTCAGCAATCCTCCTGCCTCTGCCTCCAGAGTGCTGGGATTATAGGTGTGAGCCACCACGCCCGGCATTGTGGCATGCATACTAATTGCTGATGGGTGTGAGTCACCACGCTAGGCACTGTCGTATGTGGTTACTGTGGATTGAACTCAGATCTTGTGCTTGCAAGGTAGGCACCAGAAACACTAAGCTAAACTCTCGGCCCAGAAGTAGGACTTTTACAGGACATTTGGACTTTTGATGTGTCTCGGGAAGCGGGACATGGTCAGCAAAGGAGGATTACTAGAGGCAAACCCTAGGAGGACTTGGGGTTCCTCCTTTCTCTTTTGGCATCTTGGCCCCCACTAGGTGAGCTGCTTCCCTCTGCAGCAGATCCTTCCTTCCACCATACCGTTTCTGTGCATGAGCCTGAAGCCAAAATAAACCTCTCTTTTGAGTCATAAAACCTCTCTTTTGTTAGGGATTGTGACCCAGCCATGAGAAAATAAATTACTTCGGGTATCTTCAGTGAAGGTGAAAGCCAGGGTTGGCTGGGCTGGAGTTCAGCCCTGCCTACTTATTTGTGACTCCCCCTCCGGCCAAAACCACCCCTCTGCAAGCTTCAACCAACCCCCTGACCGACTTGACCTGTACAGTTATGCCCTCTACCGTTTACTATATAAATGAATGTATCTTGCAATAAAAGCAGAAGAGTTTTCAGAAACCTCCTGGAGTCTAGGTGGTGACTCTGTGCACTCATCCTACTGGTCTGAATTTCTGTTATCCCCCCCAAACACAACAACACTTCAGGGTCTAGAATCTAACACCAATAATAGGAAATAAAGGCCACAAAGATATATGAAGTATTACTCATCATTTTCTGGATTTAAGAGGTTTTACTTATCTTAAAAACTCAATTATTTAACATAAAAAGTTAAGCCATGAGCTTCATTGGTTCTCCCTATCTCTTTTGCTGTTTTACTGTAACTTCTAACTTGTTGATGACTAGTATCTGTAGCAAGGGATTTTGTATTCTGCTGCATTGTGACAGTATTAGTATTACAAGCTAGTTGCTTGCAAGTTTAAGGACAAAGTATTAATTTTACCTTTAAAACAAAGAAACATACAAGTCTGTTTTTTTTTTTTTTTTAACTGTGTATCCAGGTGGTCAGATAGCCTTGGCTATTCAGCTTCTAGGAATCTTCCCTGTAGGAGGGAGTTTCTATTTGCCTTACTTACCTGACCTGACCAAAGAACACAACAGTCATCTTGTTCTAACTGGTTCTCTTAGATTCTCTACATTATACACATTATCTTCTTGATTTAATGTACATTAATTTGTTCCTCTTTCCTGCTCCTTGTTGTTGGGCATCTCTAGAAATGCTTCAAGGATTGAGTAAACACATCTATAATCCCAGCACTGAGGAGGATCACCATGGACTCAAGGCCAGCCAGGGCTACACAGTAAATTCAAGGCCAGCCTACAGTACACAGCAAGCCTCTCTCCAACAAATCTACTACCCTCTTCCACACAAACATACATACCTTCGTTCCTCCACCCTTATCGGGTTCTCAGACAATAAGGTGAACTGAGAAATAACAAGACTGTGTGAGACTTCTTAAGAGCTTTGAACTTTTGACTTTTCTGTCAACCTTGTCCTAACATCAGAGACAGGGCAATTCTCATTACACAATTATTTCTGTGACTTCAGAGCAATTTATACATGTATTTTGTTCCTTGTTACTACTAATAAAAACCTGTAGTATGTCTAAAAATGAATAAAGATTGCTTCCTCCAATAATACCATATTATAGAAAAGATCACAATCAGCATACTTACAAGGACAAAAAGATAGTGGAAGTGAGCAAAACAGAGTAATTAAAGGGAATGTATTCCCTTTCTAAAAGAAAAATAAATCTATACTAGTTCAGATCAATTGTTCTGAGGCAACAATATAGGTTTGTTACCAGATCTTCCATCTTTCCCAAACTGTACTAAATTCTAGGGATTTTTAAGTGTTTTTGATTCTTATTTTAAAACTGGAAAACATACATACCACTTCCCTATCTACTGGTCCACAGCCACTTGCTTGATATAAGCTCAGACTAACTCTAAAATAAAAGCAACACAAAGTGAGGTGATACCAACACCTTAGCACAAGGAAGCAAAAGAAACTATGCAGTGGTAGATGCCAATGTTGCTCAGAAACTGAAACTTACTAGAGTTAACAAGGAAGGAGCTTTGAAGCTACTTAGTCCAATACCTAGTAAAAAGGAGGCCATGGGCCGGAGAGTTAGCTCAGTGGTTCCAGTGCCTGTCTTGCAAGCACAAGGACCCGGGTTCGATTACCCGGCAACCACATACAGTACTGGGCATGGAGGCTCACACCCAGCAGCAGTCAGCACCACATACCACAGTGCCGGGCGTGGTGGCTCATGCCTGTAATCCCAGCACTCGGGAGGCAGAGGCAGGAGGATTACTGTGATATGAGTTGGAGGCTGAGCTCAGGGCCAGCCTGAACTACAAAGTGAGACCCTGTCCAAAAAAAAAAAAAAAAAAAAAAAAAAAAAAAAAGGAGGCCATATGAATCAACCTGCTCAAGGTAAAAGAAAGATACAGAGAAAGAGAGAGAAGAAAGAGAGAAAGAAAAAAAAGAAAGAAAGAGCCATCCTCTTTCTTTCAAGTATATTACACTGACTTCCAATGGGATAGAACTAGAGAGAGAAAAAGACACTCTAGAGTGGCTTGGAGTACAAACTCAGAACCAGGAGTCAACTTCACTAATCATCTCCTAGAACACATTCAGAACTCAAGAATATTCATCCTATGTGGGCATGATAGTATGCACCTATAGTCTCATCTGCTCAGGAAGTAGAATTATCTAAGCCCCAAACTATGTGGCAGAGCAACATGGAGCAAAACCTCATTTAAAATAATAATAATTAAGGCTGTGACTTTGAAGCCAGTCTGAGCTACATAATAAGTTCAAGGCCAGCCTAAACTAACTAACTAAATAAATAACAAAGGGAGGGAAAAAGGTAGGGACGGAGGGAGGGAAGGAAGGAAGGAAGGAAGGAAGGAAGGAAGGAAGGAAGGAGGGGTTTTTGTACCCTATTTTACATGGTGTCCAATACTCCCAGCTCTAATGTCCACTAGCAGAGCATACAGGAAGTACAGAATGGCTAAATAGAAGAAGGTAGGAACTTTTACCAACTCAAAAGGAAGAATATAAAAAAACTAATATTTGTTTTAATCTTTTTCTTATTTGAAAAGCAATATTTCAAATGCACTTGCTCTATAAAACCACAAAAACATCTAATTTCAATAATATACAGGACATGGTGGTACACTGCCGTAATGCCAGCACTTGGGAGGTTGACGCAGAAGGATGGTTGCAAGTTTGTGACTATCCTGAGCTAAAAGAGAGACACTGTCTTAAAAAATTAAAAATTTAAATAAATAAAAATCAAGGTAAAAATAAAGGAGAAAAAAGTCATGCCTTTTTTTTTGGGTCAAAATTCTTCGATTTCTATTGAAAGTTTTAACTATCTGCAATGTAATTTGTAAAAGGATCTTAGAATCCTAGAATTCTACAGATGAATAGAGGAGGAGTGGAAAGCATTTTCAAGTTCTATCTTAGTCTTGTAGACATGTTCTACAAATATGTACATTCACATTAAAATTTAACCAAAAACTGAAAGTTTATGAGTAGGCCTTCTTTCAGAAATCCATATCCTTCCACAAATTCATTAACAAACATTTCATGAATTCTTACCATGTGCCAAGCACTGTGCTAGTTACCAGGGATACCATTACAGGGGATACCCGTGCCTTCAGAGCTCCTAGCCCAAGTAAGATTCCACATTCCTAAAACCAAGCAGCCTGTAAAGCTGATAAAGGATCATGTTAACTGAACAGGACTTATACTCCCTACCAGATCTTACTAGTAGTATTCCTAAAACTCCAGCACCTTGGCTGCTGGGGTAACAGTATGAAAAAAAAAAAAATCACAGAACTTAGAACTTTTAGAAAGATCCTTTCTTCAAATGAGCAAACTGGGGTTCAGATTTCTCATTTATTGTATAAGTAACCACCTCTTCTAAATCAAAACTCATCTTGAACAAATCTTCATTTTTAACAGTAATCTCTTCACCTATAGCCTCAAGGGTCACTTTCTCTGCTTTTTTCCAATCCTTTATTTTTTTAATTAATTAATTTTTTTTTTTTTTTTTTTTTTTGAGACAGGGTCTTGCTTTGTGGTTCAGGCTGGCCCTGAGCTCAGCCTCCATCTCACATCACAGCAATCCTCCTGCCTCTGCCTCCCGAGTGCTGGGATTACAGGTGTGAGCCACCACGCCCGGCACTGTGGTATGTGACACTGGTTGCTGCTGGGCGTGAGTCTCCATGCCCAGTATTGTATGTGGTTACCAGGGATCGAACCCGGGCCCTTGCGCTTGCAAGACAGGTGCCGGAACCACTAAGCTAAATCCCTGGCCCCATTCCAAGCCTTTATCTAGGCACTTTTTTCCTCCACTAGCTTCTTGCCTCAGTTACCCACAAAACAGTCCTTATTTTCCCCGTGCTTTTGCTTACTGCTGCTCTTTCTCAGTTACCATCTAAAATTTCTTCAAATTCAATATTTCACATTTTTCAGAACCACCTTCCATGTAGGCCCCTATGAGACTTGGCTTCTGCCCATACTCTATCTGCTAATTACCACCATCCCACGAACCTGTTCTCTTGGCATGCTTTTGAAAAACCAGCCTCTTGCCAGGCAGGACTGACATGTCACCTGGCTGGACTTCTTCCCACAATCTGCAGCTGAATCTTTGCGCCTTTCATCCTAACTGGCTCCTCTTAGTCCAGGCTTATGTCAGCACTGATTGCAAATACACCCACTCTCAGGACCTTGGACTCCAGCTCCCCCCACACCCAATTAGTCATTGCAGCCTACTGAATCTACTTTTACATACATTGGCCACTGGCATGCTTCTTTCCTTTTCATTTGCACTTTTTTTTTATTACAGTTTTTCTAAGACAGGGTCTCACGATGTTGCCCAGGCTGAGCTTCAAATTCTGGGGTCAAGCAATTCTTCTGCCTCAGCCTGGAGTAGCTGGGACCACATGTGTGCATCACTGGACCCCACTCTATCTGTGCTATTTCTTAATCCTTCATGAATCTCTATCTGCATTTCAAACTGTTTCTAAAAGCTACTACCTGTAAATCAAAAATACACATACCTCATACTATCGCTCTAAAACTCTCTTCACTTCCTATGGGATAAAATGCCACTGTCTTTTTGTTATATTGTGACTTTCACTACTTTTGCCCTCCAATACTCCCTATGACCCACCATCCCCACTAACTTCACATCTTGGGGAGGTTCACTTTGTATAATATCTTTTAATCATGTCCCTCTCTGCACTTCTAAGCCTTTGCTAACACCATTTCTTCTCTCTGAAATATTCTCTAAACTATCCTTGTCTATTCATCCAAATGTTATACAACCTTCAAAGACACTAGCTGATCTCACAGGCAGAAGACAACATGAACAAAGGGAAGATCTAACACAAGCGTCTGATGCAAAAGCAAGTCAAGCACTGTAACAGGAGTGGAAGAAACAAATCAGAGGTAACTGGGTGTGGTTGTACAGGCCTGTAAGCACAATACTTGGGAGGCTGAGACAGGAGAGTCACTGTGAATTTGAGGCCAGCCTGAGCTACACAGTGAGTTTAAGGGCAGCCTGAATTACAGATTCCTTAGTGTTCTTGGATGCTAAAAAACTGTTTTTAAATATGAGCAAAAGGGAGAGAAAACACAAGATGTAACAAAACAAAAAAATATGAAATGACTTGAATTTCAAAAAAATTATGCTGACAGGGTAACATGAACATGGGACATGTAAAGAGGCAAGTATCGATGCAAGGACATTTGTTAAGAGGCTTCTGTAATCTGGATGAGAGTAATACAGAGCACAGTGGTGGCAATGAGAAATGCTCATAACTGGGATGCATACACTGACTGGATGAGGAACATAAGAACAAACGAAGCTAAGGATCACTCAAACTCCTTAGTCTAAATGAAGTAAAAGAACAGAGACATCACAACTGAGATGGGGAAATACTGCAGGCAGAAGAGTTCTGGAAGCTTAGATGTCAACACAGGCTGGGTGTGCACCTCACTCCTTACATGAAAGGGCCTAGGTTTAACTGCCAGCAACACACACAGACACACAGACACAGACACACACACACACAGACACACACACACACACACACACACACACATACACACACACAGAGATAGATAGATTCTGGACATAAATTTCAAATAGATACACTATGACTTGACTTCTAGGAAGATGGCAGACAATGGCCCCACAATTTGGTCTCCAGATTCTGAAATACAGGAATGTGAGGAAGAAAAGAAGTGGGTCCCTGGGAGCTACCAAGGATCTGAGGTGAGAACTGAAGCCTATGAGGAGAGCAAAGAGAGAGACTTCAACAAAGAAGGAGGTGGCCAGGGAGACCACTAGCAGAGTGGTACCATGCCCACCTAGCAGGTGCAAGGTCCTGAGTTTGATCCCTGGGATGAAAAAAAAATAAAGAGGAGGTAGCAAGCAGGGCAGTTTCTTCCTGAGCTCTGACTTACTGTGTGAAAAGGGTGATTTGAATCTGCAAATGCACTGTGACGACTGGCAACCCACAAAACCTCCAAAAAGAAACACACCAGTGGAACGGAGGCGTGGACTCAGCAGACTGCAGTGGTTGGTGAGTTACTCGGATTCAGATGTCCCTCAGGAGAGGACAAACTGAGCTCAGGACTTGGAGCCACTGCAGGCTGACTGCATCAGGGGGACGCAGAGCCCAGTGCAAGCAGCAAGCACAGGGGGTGCTGCAGGTTGAACAAAATGGGTTCCAGCCTCACAGCCAGAAATCAGCCTGAGCTTCAGAAATAAAGGTGCAGACTTGCTGGGATTATTCACAACTCCACTCGAAATCTATGCTGGCTTCTCAGAATTAACAACAGGGATCTGGACTCTATCTACAATGACAGCAGACAACACACTTCGAAATGGATAATTTTTTCTTTTGGGTACTGGGGATGGAGCTCAGGACCCTGTGCCTACAATGTAGTGGAGTTTTCTTTTTCCCCTCTTATTTTCTCCACCCCCCCTTTTGGTTTCCTTTTCTTTTATCTTGATTGTTCTTTTCATGTGTGAACATTGGTTCCAGATTTTCTTGTTATTGTTCTGTTCTGTTCTTGTTTTTATTTCTTCTGTTTCCCTCCTATCTTCTTCAATAGTTTTCCAAAGTTTACGCAATCTCTCTGTCCTCCAGTATTATATCTAATCTTATCTTTTTCTATTTTTCTCTCCTAACCTCTTTCAAATCTTCTCTCTTGAGGGTAAAATCACCATACCGAGGGGCTTATTTCCTGTATATAATTTTCCGGTTTGTTTTAGATTTTGTTCTGTAATCTCTAATCTAGTTCTAGTTAAAGGTGGAAAATTAATAGTTACAACAGTTTGTCATTTTGCAGGCTGTTTTTTGATGCTATTGTGGTTTCTGACTGTGCTACTTTAGTCAAGGTGACACAGTTCTAATTGGTTATTCTTACTAGTGTGCCAAGACTGAGATTGCCTAAGGGCTATAAACAATATCACACTGATGCCAAAGAAGCCAAAGAATCGGGGACTAGGCCAAATAGGTGGCGACTTCTCACCTTTAAAAAACTGAAGTTAGGATCTTGCAACACACTCAAAATTCAAAAGACAGCTCTATCTGGAAGACACTTCTGAGAAGTAGTCATTTCCTAAAGGTTTTCAATACTACCAATACAGTACCTGCCTGGCAATCGCAAGGTCCTGAGTTTGATACCTGGTACCTAAAATAGCACAACATAGCATAGCATAGTATAACATAGCATAGCATAAAATACTAGCAATACAGCTACTTGCCATAACCAATTTATAAGTTTCAACCCATGAATTAAACTTAAAAAGAAATAGGACCAGGGATTTAGCTCAGTGGTTCCGGCGCCTGCCTTGTAAGCACAAAGTCCTGAGTTCAATCCCTGTAACAACATACAACAATGCCAGGCATGCCGACTCACACCCACCACCAATCAGTAACCACATACCACAATGCCAGGTGTGGTGGCTCACACCTATAATCCCAGCACTCAGGAGGCAGAAACACGAGGATTGTTGTGAATTTGAGGCTTGCCTGGGCTAGGTAGCGAGCTCAGGGCCAGCCAGAACTACAAAGCAAGACCCTCTCCCCCAAAAAAAACTTAAATAGAAAATGAAAAGACACTTAAACAAGGCACAACACTCCCAAACTTCACCAAAGGCAAACAACCCAGGGGGTGGATTTCAAGCCAAAACTCATTAAGACAGACAAAGGTCACTACATATTTGCAAAGGGGAAAAATCCAAGAGGAAGGAAGTGATAATTATCCTAAGTATATATGCACCAAATATCAGCGTATCCAACTATATAAAACAATTATTAAAAGACATAAAAAATGAGAAGTATCAATGCAATTGTAATGTGGTACCTCAGTATCCCACAGTAACAAATAGATCAACTAGACAAATCAACAAAAATATCAGAACTGAACCAAACTTGAACAAATGGACTCAGTAGATGTTTACAGAGTGTCCCACTCAACAACATCACAATACATATTCTCAGTTGCAGATGGGAAATTCTCCAAAACAGACCACCTTACTAGCACATACAACACCCCTAACTAGATACAAATGAATTTTGGGGTGTTTTTGTTTTGTTTTTTTGGTACAAGGATTGAACTCTGGACCTTGAGCTTGTGAGGGAGGCACCAGAACCAATGAGCTAAATACCCAGCCCTAAAGGAAATGAAATACCATGCATATTACATTAGACCTTAGTATGATGAAATTGGAAATCAATGGCAGAAGAAACCACAAGAATTTCATAAATACAGGGAAATTAAGTAACATTCGCTTGAATAAACAAAGAGTTACAGATGAAATTAAAGAAATTAATTTCTACAATGATAATAGTACAATACACTGGAACTTATGGCATGCAATGAAAGCAGCCCGATGAGGGAAATTTATGAAGGTGGATTATCATATCAGAAAAATATAGAGCTCAAATACACGACCTAATGTTGAACTTTATGTCAAAGCTTCTAGAAAACGAAGAATAAGTCAAGCCAAAACCTAATATGAGAGAAGGAATTACAAAGATATGAGCATAAATTATTCTGAAGACTAAGAAAACAATACAAAGAATCAATAAATCAGAGTTGCTATTAATTAAATAAAATTGACAATCTCTTAGCCAACCTTAACCAAAAAAAGGAATCCAATTAGGAATGAAAGGGGTGAAATCACAACAGAACCTGTAGAAATTCAGATCAATGCCTACTTTGTGAAGCTATAGTCTAATAAAATGGAAAACACAGAAGAAATGGACAAGTTCCTAGATACATATGAATTACCAAACTGAATCAAGACATAAAAATTCAAAATAAACCAGTATCAGTAAATAAAACTGAAGATGTAATTACAAATCTACCAACAAAGAAAAGCCCAGGGCCTTATAGATTCACTGATGAACTCTACAAGAAATTTAGAGACGACCTAATGCTGCTACTTCTGAAACTGCTTAATGAAATTGAAAGGAAACAATAATCTCAAATTCATTCCTAAGAGTAAGATTTACCCAAATAACAAAGCCAGAGAAGGATCTAAATAAAAAAGAGAACTACAGGCAAATCTCCCTAATTAATACAGACACAAAAACCCTCAATAAGATACCAGGTTTAATAATCAAATTCAATAGCACAGCTGGATACAAAGTTAACACTCAAAAATTAATATCCTTTCTACAGATGAATAACTCAGAAAGAGAGAAATTAAGGAAACAATATCTTTCATAATTACAATCAAAAAAATTGAAGCATCTAGGACTGAAAGAAGGGAAAGATTTTTATAGAAAACTACAGTACGCTGAAAAAGGAGATCCAAGAGGATATCAAAAGATGGAATGCCGGGCGTGGTGGCTCATGCCTGTAATCCCAGCACTCGGGAGGCAGAGGCAGGAGGATTGCTGTTATGTGAGTTTGAGGCTGAGCTCAGGGCCAGCCTGAACCACAAAAGCGAGACCCTGTCTCAAAAAAAAAGAAAAAAAAACAGAAAAACAAAAAACAACAAAAAAAAACAAAACAAAAAGATGGAATGATATCCTTTCTTCTTGGGTTGGAAGAACCAATGTAGTGAAAATGGCCATACTTCTAAAATATTTATACAGATTTAATCAATCCCCATCAATATTCCATATCTCACAGAATCAGAGAAAACAACCCTAAAATTCATTTGGAAACAGAAGAGACCTAGAATAGTCAAAGTAATTCTAGGTGACAAAGTCAAGGATAGACCCGAGCCACACAATTCTTAACTTGAAATTATATTCTAAAGCTTCTGTGACAAAAAACCAAAACAAAACAAATTAAAAAAAGAAAACCCAGCATGGTACTGGAAAGAAAAGAGGATCAATGGAATTTATTAGAAGATGCAGAAACGACCCCAAACATATTTGGCCATCTTATTTTTGGCAATGGGGCCAAACACATTCACAAGAAGAAACAGCCTCTTTAATCAATAGTGCCAGAAAAAGTGGCTTTCCATATGCTGAAGATTAAAACTAGACCCATATCTTTCACAACACACTGAACTCAAATCGTAATGGATCATAGATCTAAATATTAAAAGAGAAACACTAAATCCATTGGAAGACAGAATAACAAGAACTGTTGAAGACACTGATGTAGGCAAAGGCTTTCTGAAGAAAACCCTCGGAGCTTGGGAAATATCACAAAGAATAGGACAACTGGGATCTCATTTTATTAAAAAGCTTCTGCAGAGCAAAAGAAACCACCAACAGAGTGAAGAGACAACCCACATTGTGCGGGAAAAAAAATTTTGCTAGCTATTCCTCAAAGGACTACTAATTCTCAAAAGAATTAAAAGCATCATACCACAGCACAATCATGTTTATAGTGATGCAGAAAGAAATAGCTAAATCTTGGAAATAGCTCAAATGCTCATCAACTGACAAATGATAAAGATGATGTGTTTTCTTTCCCATTGGAGTACAACTTTGCCACTTAGAAGGATAAACCTGAGCCATTTATAGGTAAATGGATGCACCTTGAGACTTTACCCTTAAGTGAAATAAATTGGACACACATTTTCTTTTGTTGTTGTTGTTGTTTTTTATTTTTTTGAAACAGAGTCTTGCTTTATAGTTCAGGCCAGCCCTGTAGCCCAGGGTGGCCTCAAACTTACAGCAATCCTCCTGCCTCTGCCTCTGTCTCCTGAGTGCTGGGATTACAGGCATGAGCCACCATGCCCTACATGAACACACATGTTTAAATACGGCATTGCTTCTCTGATGTGAGAAACCAAAAGTGGAAATAACGACTAAAATGTAAAACAGATATTGAGAAATGGGACGAAATGTGCAAATGAAAAGAACAAGGGAAAGGAGAGAAGGAAAGGAAAAAAGTAACAAGAAAAAAGAATAGAAAGAAAAAATGGAAACAAAGCTTTTATAAATAAGGAAAGAAAGAGGAGTCAAATAGGGGGATGGGAAAAAAAGGAGCAAGATACATTGTGTACATGTACAAATTTCCTATCATGAACGTTATCACTATGTAAATCTAAAATGTACCAATAAATGTTTTGCTTCAAAAAAACAAAATAAGGCCAGGGATATAGCTCAGTGGTTCTGGTGCCTGTCTTGCAAGCACAAGGACCCGGGTTCAATCCCCGGAAACCACATACCATACTGGGTGTGGAGACTCACGCCCAGCAGCAACCAGTACCACATACCACAGTGCCAGGCGTGGTGGCTCACGCCTGTAATCCCAGCACTCAGGAGGCAGAGGCAGGAGGACTGCTGTGATGTGAGTTTGAGGCTGAGCTCAGGGCCAGCCTGAACCACAAAGTGAGACCCTGTCTCAAAAAATAAATAAATAAATAAAACAAATGAGTCTACTCATAAGAACAAAATTATTGGCCAAATGTGCATGCCTGTAACCTCAGCACTTGAGAGTCTGAGGCAGGAGGATTGCTTTGAGTTCAAGGGTAGCCTCGGCTACACAGTGAGTCACTCTCCTACCACTAGGACAAAACACCTGACACCAGCAACATAATGGAAGAGAAAGGTTTATTCTGGTTCACAGTTTCAGTCAGTGATAGCTGGTTTCAAGGTAGATCACAGTGGAAGAGTAAGAAGGAGCAAATCTACTCAGGTCACGGTGGTTGGGGAATAGAGCAGGGTAACAGTGCCACGGAGGACTGGGTGAGGGGCCATATGTAGTATCCAAAGTCAGGCCTCCATAGCTCACCCAGACATACTCAGAAGCAACTTTACTGATGTGCTAGTCATTCATAATTCAATGAAATTGACATTTCAGGATTAACAGTTACAGAATCCAAAGGAAAATTCTGAATAGGAAGTGCATTACCTGAATCTGAAATTCAGAGGAGAGATTCTGGCTAGATACACACTTGGGAGCTGTTAGAATATCAATCAGGCTTATCTCATAGAATTGCTGTGATGCTGGTTATCTTCTGCATCTGCACTGTCCCATGTGGTAGTCACTTGGCCAGATGTCTTGAAAAATGGCCAGACAGTCTGAGAAGCTGAATTGTTAATTTTCACTGATTCAAATAGATACATGTTGCTAATGGCTACATACTGAACAAAACACATACAGATAAAATTTAAATCAATGTGACTGGATGAGAATCCTAAATGGATGAGTGCAGGTACAGAAGACGCCTAAAGGATGGATATGACTGTGAGTCAGGAACACGGATTACTGATGGGAGGAGAATTACCATCAACACAATAGAAAAATAATTAGTGGTAGATTCAAATTTATCTGTCACTCAACAATGAATTCACTCTATTTATATACAATATACATATAATATCCATGTATGGCATGTATGTGTCCATTATACATGTATGTGTACATATGTATATATACAGATATAATAGGCTTCAAAAACACTTAAGAAAAAGTAACTCAAAGAAAAAAAGTCCATAAAATTAAAAGCTGACAAAAAAAATATATAAGATTTCAGATGTTATAAACCGTAGAGAAAAACTAAAATATTATCCATATACACATATAAGATCTTTTTTGTTTGCTGAGACCAGGTCTCACTATGTAGTTTAGGCTGTCCTCAAATTCATGCCAACCCTCCTTCCTCAGCCTCCCGAGTACTGGGATTATAGGCAGGTGCCAGCATGCCCAGATCCTACATGAACAGGACCTATATACCTCTGTCAAGATGTTTGACCCAGGGCCGGGGAGTTAGCTCAGTGGTTCCGGCGCCTGTCTTGCAAGCGCAAGGGCCCGGGTTCGATTCCCAGGTAACCACATAACAATACTGGGTGTGGAGACCCCACACCCAGCAGCAACCAGTACCACATACCGCAGTGCCGGGCGTGGTGGCTCACGCCTGTAATCCCAGCACTCGGGAGGCAGAGGCAGGAAGATTGTGATGTGAGTTTGAGGCTGAGCTCAGGGCCAGCCTGAACCACAAAGCGAGACCCTGTCTCAAAAAAAAAACCTAAAAAAAAAAAAAAAAAAAGATGTTTGACCCAGAAACAAATGTCCAAATACTGAGAACATAGTTATACCAGTTCAGGCTCAGGCTCTCATGCCACATGCATTGGTTCAGCCCATACTCTGCCAGTAAAAAGCTGTAGGGTTATCTTGGTTTCAGTTTTCTAAATTTCCCTCGTGAAATCTTAAAGCTCTGGCCTGTGTCCTGGACTTCATCAAGGAAAGTGAAGGGCAGTGGGAGAAACCCATATAGGAAATCTGTGCTTAAAACACACAAAGCATTGAGGTATATAGAACTGTTAGGACAAACGCTTCCTTTAGAACTACAAATTCCACATGCTGGGGATAATCGGAGCGTAGCCTAGCCCAACAGGAGAGAATTTAGAACAAAAGGAGCTATTTATTCTGACTGCTAAGAGGACTGAAGAAGGCACCCTGCCTTCTTTACCATCCCTACTTCTTTCTCTTTGCCCAGGGATCTTTTTAAAAGTTATAAAGGATTTTTCAGTATTCTGGAAAATATGTGGAGGAGGGGGAGTTCTGCACTCTTCACTTTCACTGGCCCCCTCGTACCATCACTGCTCTCATCACAGTCTAAGAATAAAGCCGAAATCCACACAGGCAGGTTTCTCTACCTCCCATCTCCCTCTCCCTTCTTTTCCCTCTTCCATCCCTCACAGAGCCAGCGAATTTCCTAAACTACTACATTCACTACATCACCCCAGCTGAAAACTCTTAATGACATCCTATCCAATATTCACTGTTAATTCACTGTATTGATGTAAGGGGGGGGGGTTCCAACTAAAATTCAAGGCCCAGGCCAGCATTCTCCTCTCCTTTTGAACTAGGCCCTCCCAATTAATTCCCTTGGGGAAAATTCTCTGAAGTTTCAACTAATCTCTTCACTATTCTCTCAGCACAAATTACCCGCACATCTAAATTGGATTACACACACTCACACCTACCCACATTCGGCTCCTTCAGCCATTCCCTCTACAGCCAGCCTAGACACGCTAATCTTTCTCTGCCCCTCCCGTGCTTCTAAAGCACACTGTCCATCCTGTCCATTTTCTTAGCCTCGTCACATTTATCCTTTTTAGCTGGCGCATCAACACACTCCAAACAAGTCAAAGTTTCTTGCGAGGCAGGCCGACCGCGTACTTAACACACAGCGTCTATCTATCCCAGTGCCCTGCACGTGTAACAGGTCCTACATATCACTGACTAAAAAAACTAGGACAGGCTAAAATAACGGCCTGAGTAGAGCCGACAATGCTACTTATCTCTATTTACAATAAGGGACATTTGGCAATAACTACATCACTGAAAATTTCTATACACAAAGCAGTGCTAAATGGAAGGAGCGCGCCACCGGACGGCAAAAAGAACCAGCGCCCTGATCTTGGTTTTGGCCCAATCTCTGCGACTGTGGGGAAATCCCACTGGCCCTCGGAGTCTCAGTTGTCAAAAGTGCCCAATATCAGGGCCTGCTGCGGAGGATCGCAAGGTATCTTAAGGCCCCAGATGTGGTCTCCTCCCTGCGCAGAGACAGGCAAACTTTTACAGTTCCCAACGTGGGGATTTCCAAGATCTTGGAAACTCAGTAGCCTCGGGGAAAAGCGGAGAGTACAGCGAGAAGCGGTTCGCTAGGTTCACCACAGTCCTCCACCCGAGGGCGAGGGCGAGGGGAGGGGAGGGCGCGGCCGGTCGCCAGCCCCTCACGCCGACCGCCGAGCGGCTCCAGGAGCTCCCGGCGGGCGACACGGTCTGACCCCACGTCCCTGCACTCGTGACGCCCGCCCGCGTCGCCGGCTCGCTGCCCGCGTCCGCCCTCACCGGCCCAGGCCCGGGCTCCTGCCCGCCGAGCCGCCCTTCCAGACTGAGGGCGGCCTTGGCGCGGTCGGCTGCGCCCCAGGCCGGCGGGACCCGCAGCGGAGGGGTGGCTGCTCCAAGTGCTGAATCACCACTTTGCAAGCGGGCGCCAAACCCCAGTGACCCGCGGGCCCGCAGGGCCGGGCGCGCTGACCGCTTACCCACAGAGACGCTCCAGCGGTGGCAGGCGGACGCCGAGGACAGAGCGGAGGGTGCTGGGCAGCGCGGGGTGCAGCAGCCACGCGAGCCGGTACCGCATACCCCGGCGCAGCCGCGGGGATCACGGCGAACGCTTCTTCCTTGCGCCGGAGCCGGCCCAGCGTACTGCGCATGCTCACTTCGCGCCGCGCCGCCGGAAGGCTTCCGCTCCGGGTTTTCCGCAGAGCCTGACCCGGCGCGGACTGCGCGGACCTGGCTGCGGGAACCCGGACAGGTGGATCCTTCCTCTGCTGGCGAGCTTCGAAAACCTAGCCCCCAGGATTCCTAGGCTGGAGGTCCCAGCTGGCTCGCACCTGTCAAGGCAGCAATGGGAATCTGGTGTGGGGTCAGACGTTCTCGTAAATGGCGAGGGGACACGCTACCGGTTTCCCGAGGCAGCCCGGCAGGTGTCGGGACGAAATCCTCCGGAGCGCCGGCGAGCGCGCGACCCGCGGGCTCCCTCTAGAGCGCGGCGGGAACACAGACCGCCGGAGCTCAGACGCTCTGGGGACCAGGCCCAGGATCCCGGGCAGTTAGTGGGAGAGCTCAGGCCACCGATAAGTCCACAAGAGGGGTTGAGTTTCCAACGTGGGACACTAGCATTTATTTAAAGATGTGGGTGGGCACGGGATAGGCTCAGCCAAAGAAGGCTTATGTGGTCAAACCCAGAAAGAAATTACTACTGTATATTAGTCATACTAGAGTACTCAGTCAACTTCAGTCATTAGAGACTGGATTTTTTTTTTTTTTAAACTGGTGGCTTTATCTTGCTTTCCATCCGCTAATAACCAGGATTTGTTATGGATTGGGAGTTTCCATTACATTGTACGGGGTAGGTGGAAGATGGAGAGAAGAATGCAGTTAGGGATCATGATACCCCAACGCTCAGTACTGCTAGGTGTCTGATGTGGCCAACCAAAAATTGCAACGAGACACAAGGATCAGAATCTTTTTTTTGCCTCAAATGGCAGCTGAGTTGGAGGATATGTTAATTATGTTGATACTTCTTGAAATACCCATAAATATATATTTTTCTTTTTTTTTTTTTTTTTGGTGGTAACTGCAAATACATGGTTTTTAGGGAAAAAAATTTTTGTTGTTGTTGTTTGATACTAGGAATTGAATACATGGCCTTTGCACTGAGGTATTATCCCCAACTGTTTTCTGTTTTTGAGGTAGTCCCTCTAAATTGCTGAGCTGCCTAGGTTGGGCGCAAATGTGTGACCCTCCTGCCTCAGCCTCTCAGTGGCTGTTAGGAATCAGACTAAATTACTAGACCCATTGCAAAGGAGAGGCAGTTACCTTGGAGCTGCTAAGCTGACAGTGTAAGGAAGACTGAATGCATTCATGCTTATTTAGTGGAATCTATAAATAGGTTTAGTCTAGAGCAATTTCAGTTTTGTAAGTCCTGAAATACACAATGTGGGGTGCCTCTTTATAAAACAATGCAAATTATGAGTATAAAATGAATGGTGAAACTAAAATTAATATTAATACAAAGGAAAAGTAAATCACAGCAAATGACTCAAGACTTGGAGGCAAAGAACTCTTAAGCCTTTTAGAAATGCTTACATAAAAATTCTACCAAGATGGATGGTGGTGCACATCTATAATTCCAGTACTTGAGAGGCTGTGGCAGAAAGATCCTAAATTCAAGGCCACCCTGAGCTACATAATGAAACTTTCCATTAAAAAAAGTTTTTAAACTTTCTAGAAGGCTCACTGTTGGAGCACTTGCCTCAAGGGTTTGAGGCCCAACAAAGCACTGACTTCCCCTCTAGCACAACCTGTCTGGGACCTGTGTGAGGGAGGAGCCAGCCCTGCATATAACTTCATTATCTTGGGCCAGGGATTTAGCTCTGTGGTTCCAGCACCTGCCTTGGAAGCACAAGGTCCTGGGTTCAATCCCTGGTAACCACTTACGACAAGGCCAGGTGTGGTGCCTCACACCCACCAGTAATCAGTACCACATACCACAGTGCCAGACCAGCCTGAACTACAAATCGAGACCTTGTCTCAAAAAACAAACAACAAAAAACATTATCTTTGGCTACTCCTGGTGGGAATGGCTGTGCTAGATAGGAAAGGATACTGAAATTTTAATAAAAAGGATGCGAACAGGAAAAAGTAATAATTTTGAAGGTATACAATGTGTCTGGAATTGCACATAGATCCCTCATTAATCTTCACCCCACCTCAAAAGGACATTTCCTACTTACCATGGACTAGAAAGCTGTGGCATATAGATGTCAAGTAACTTGCCAACAATTGATCAAAAAGAGTAGAACTGTAAATGGAATCCAAGACTGATTCCAAAACCTCAGACTCTTTTAATCATTTGTTGATGGGGCAGATAATTATTGAGTGCCTGCTAGGTGTCAAACATTAAAAGTGCTGAGAATATAGTAGCAGAAAAAAATAAGTTTTTCTCTTTGTGGAGTTTCTGGCCATACAGGGAAGCAGGGAAATAACCAACTAATAAAACGTAGAAAAAGAGGGCCCAGGATTTAGCTCAGCGGTTCCGGCGCCTGTCTTGCAAGTGCAAGGACCAGGGTTCGATCATCAGGAACCACATACAATACTGGGCGTGGAGACTCATGCCCAGCAGCAATCAGTACCACATACCACAGTGCCAGGCGTGGTGGCTTACGTCTGTAATTCCAGCACTCGGGAGGCAGAGGCAGGAGGATTGCTGTGATGTGAGTTTGAGGCTGAGCTCAGGGCCAGCCTGAACTACAAAGTGACACCCTGTCTCAAAAAACCAGAACAAACAAACAAACAAAAACATAGAACAGCTATGGGAACAGAGAAGAATGTAGTAGAGGACCATTCTTAAATGAGATGGTGAGAAAAGATCTCTCTGAGGAAGTGACATTTGAGCAGAGCTCAGAATAATGATACAGAGTGGGCAATAGCAAGATCTGTGGTATAATGTTTCCCACCCTCACATAACACCGAGACCCAAATGGAAATGGAGAAAACACCAGTCCCCTAACGTCACTGCTTAACCCAGAGAGGAAAATTATATATATTCAAAAACAAATGTTCTAATATACTTGATGCAAAATATAAATTGTTTTCGGTCATAAGTCACTTCAGTTAGCCCAGTTAGAACATGGTTCAACACAGCACCGAGTCAGAAGTTACCAAGGAAATGGGGGGTGGGGGAGCCCTGTGGTGATAGGCACTTATTTCCTAACTCAGAAAAATGTCTTGTTAATTTGTTTATTTAGTTAGTTACTGTGTACCAGACAGTGACTCCACAGCCTCGACAGACAGCTCCATTGCTGAACCTTTCGTTTTCTGAGACAGGATCTCAGCAAGTGGCTAAATCCTACCGCTTCAGCCTCCCAGAGTGATGGAAATACAGGCATATGCCACCATTCCTAGCTCAGAAGAATGTCTTTTGAACTAACTTAACCTATTATCATGTTACAAACTTAAAATAAAATCTGAGATAGCTTAGCCTATAGCCCTAAGTTTGAACCTTAGCACTGAAAAACCAACCGTGCTCACTTCAGCAGCACATATACTAAAATTGGAATGAAAAACCAACCAACTAAATAAGATATGTCCTGAATTCTAAGCCTCCCAAATCGTCTATGCTAACAACTAAAGAGAAAGGACATCTGAATCAATAGTAATGAACCAAATATTAAAGTTCAGTTTGGTTATTCAACAAATGTTTATTGAGAACAGGTGAGTGCCCTATAATATTCACAAAGCCTGCAGTTAAAGGTCTTGCCCTCTAGTGTAGACTGGAATGGAAGGAAGACAATACCGAAAGAGAACAGGTATTTCCTGTGTCAGAATACAGCCTATCATTTTTTTTTTTTTTTTTTTGAGACAGGATCTCGCTTTGTAGTTCAGGCTGGTCCTGAGCTCAGCCTCCAACTCACATCATAGCAATCTTCCTGTCTCTGCCTCCTGAGTGCTGGGATTATAGGCGTGAGCCACCATGCCTGGCACTGTTGTATGTGGTACTGATTGCTGCTGGGCGTGAGTCTCCATGTCCAGTACTGTATGTGGTTAACTGGGGAATCAAACCTGGGCCCTTGCACTTGCAAGACAGGCGCCAGAACCACTGAGCTAAATCCCTGGGCCCCAGCCTATCGTTTCTATAGTGGCTTACATTCTCTAACATACTTATTAAAGAAATACATAATTTTGCTACATGTGCAATATAAAATCCCACTGTAATGTATGCTAGCTGCAACCCATGTAGGTTAGGTTCCTGTGGGTACCACAACAAATCAGCACAAATTTATGGCTTAAAACAACCAAATCACCAGATGTGGTGCCTAACACCTGTAATCTCAGCACTCGGGAGGCAGAGGCAGGAGGATTGCTGAGTTTGAGGCTGGCCTGGGCTACACAGTGAGTTCAGGACCAATTTGAATTATAAAGCAAGACCCTGTCCCTCCCTCAAAAAAAAAAAAATCAAGATATCAGTAAAACTGTACCCCTACAGAGGATTTGGGGGAGAACCCATTTGCCTCTTTCAGCTCCTGGTAGCTGCCAGCATCTGTGCCTGTGGCCACATCATTGTGCCATCTATCTCTGTCTTTGCATCATCTGTGTGCATGTCTTTTTCCTTCTGTCTCCTATAAGGTAATTTTTCACCGGTTTTAAGGTACAGCTGGGTATTCCAAGATGCTCTCATCTCATCCTTTATGTTAATTACATTTGCAAAGACAATCCTTCCACATAAGCTAAAGTTCCCAGCCTCCTGGGATTAGAACATAACTTTGGACCACTCCACGGACCCACTGCCGGCCTCTCAGCTCCACAGACTCTAGTTCTCACAGACAACTGATGCTTGCAACTTTCTAACTTGTTAGTGCTCCAGCAACTTTCAAGTCCTGCTAAAATGTCATCACCTTCACAAACTCTTATCTCCATTTCTCCATACAGGACTAGAAGTAATCATTTCCTGACCTGAACTGGAAAAGTAATTTGCCACTCTTTTGACTCAGTTCTGTGGTGAACCATATTCTAGCTGGGCTAACGGAAGTAATCTGCCACATATTGGGATCTTAATCCTTCATATTTATAACAAGCAATAGATTAAGAATGGAGTCTTAGGGGCCGGGGAGTTAGCTCAGTGGTTCCGGCGCCTGTCTTGCAAGCGCAAGGGCCCGGGTTCGATTCCCCGGTAACCACATGG